>JAFIRS010001987.1:0-266585 GCA_018342105.1 Gonioctena quinquepunctata
CCGTTTGATAGATGACAGCCAAAAAGTAATGGTCGCACAAAGAGAGTAAGCATCTGAGTAGGAGTATATATATATATATATATATATGCTGACAGGGTTACGGCATAGTATTAAACTCTATAGAGAACCATACAGTAATATCACTCTCGTCGGAACCTTTGATGTCTCTATCTCACAGTTTCATTTTTTTAGGACCACTGCGCATCATGATTTACCCGGCCTGGAGTCGATCTGTCAGCGTTTCCATTTTATACACTACTCAACAAGTGAAATAATGAACATAAACTGCTCAATAATATAAAAATCACTTCTTTCAAAATAACGTCTGCATAACATTTCAAGAATTATCAAAATTGTAAAATTTTGAGCTGAAATAAAGTACCACAGAAATTTCTATTATTTGTTGAAAACTTTTATTTGTTGAGATTTTATTGCCCACTAATCGATGGTAATTATTTTTGTTTGCCTGTTTCACATTAGACAAACGTGCGATTTTGAAAATAAAAAACAAACTTGCTGATATTTTAGAACATTCCAATATATAATTTTCAGGGAATGAGAGATGAAAAATGTATTTTTACAAGCTTTTATTTAACTCGTTTGTAGGTCAGTCATTCTTTCCGGTTCAAAATTTATAATCCATTTTTGGAGCACTTGCCGACATCCGATTGAGCCGAAATTTGGGAGGTGTTCATAATTCCGGTGACAAAGCATTCTGAAATTTTTGTTAGAGAAAAAAAAATGGCGGACGAGTTTTGTGATTATGGTCCGATTTGATTCAAAATTGGTATGTGGGGTGTTCGGGGTCGGAGATTATGAATTTTTGTCAAAATTTATAAATTTAAGATTACGGATCCAAAATGGCGGAGGTTTTTTTGTGATTATGGCCCGATTCTTTCAATTTATTTAATTGGAATGGCGGCTCATGGAATTTTTGTTGAAAAAACAAAATGCGGACGATATTTAGGTTTATGGTTCGATTCGATTAAAATTGGATGTGGGGTTTTCTGGGTCGAAATAAAAATTTTCTTCAAAATTCATAATGGTGGATCCAAAATGGCAAATCATCTCTGTATTTAGGTCTGATTCTATTCAAAATTGGTGTGGGGGTTTTTCGGGGTCGGAGATTATAAATTTTTTATCAAAATTCACGATGGCGGACGAGTTTTGTAATTATGGCCTGATTCGATTCAAAATTGGTATGTCGGAGTTTTTGGGGTCAGAGATGATGAATTTAGTCGAAGTTTTATTGATTTTTAGTTAAAATTCATAAACTGAAAATGAAACAAGATGGCGGATGAGTTAATCTTTAGATGGTCTCTTCATTGAAGGACTAGATAGCTCAGACCGACGAGTTATGGGATAATGGTCCGATTCCATTCAAAATTGGCAAGTTTTTGGGGTCGGAGATTATGATTTTTTTGATGAAAGTCAATAATTCATAATGACAGATTTTATGAATGACTAAAGAGAATTGAAGATTTTATTCAAATGCACTAAAAAGGAAAAAAATATTTTTGTGTAACATATGAATAACATAAATAAAATGTTTACTTCTTAGTGCGATTGAATATATAGCTCTCTAAATGGCTAACAACTCCGTTTACTATCATTCTCTTGAATGCAAAAACAGTTTGACAATTTTTTTTCAATGTTTCTTCTTAGATGAGAGGGTGATTAAAAAATAATTTTATGATAATGACTGTATAATTCAGTAACTAGAGACATAATTTTGCAATTTCAAAACCCCTTTGAATGCTATATTTTATATCTCGAAACCTCATGTTTGAGTCTAGTAAATGTATTTTTATTATTTTAAGTAGGTCTGCTTATTTTTGGCTGTTTTTTCAGTTCTTCAAAATTTATCCGAAATATTCAGGGATGAAAAAAAGACACTAGATATATTAATTATTATATTTCATTATTATGTTCATAAAACAATAACCATTCTTAAACTTCATCCACTAAATGTAGTCCAAAATTACATACTAAAAGTTATGTTCAATAGAGATAAGCTCTTTTCAACCAGTTTATTATATAATTAAAACATTTTAAAAGCACACGAGCAAAACATAATGAACAAATAGCAATTCCAATGTTCAAAAAAGACTCCTCGCAAAGATTTGTGAATTATTTGGCACCAAAAGTTTTGAATATACTGCCTCTAGAAATAAGAACATCTAGCACTGTGAAGCAATTCAATAAAATTGTAAAAATATATTTTGTACAAACCACAATAGAAGTTTGAAGCTTTGTTATGAAAGCCATTTGTAAACTTAAAGATACTCAACAAATTTCAGGTTAATTATTTATGTTACCGATTATCATTTACACATTAGAATATAATATAATTATAAAACCAAAACAAACACTTATAACCAGATACTCGACCTATATCTTAAATTACAAAATCTAGTTAACCGATACTTGCACATACATGAGTGCAAAGAAAAATTAAATGCAACATTATTTCCATAGTTTTTATACATATGTTTTAACTTTTTATATTATGTGAGCAATAAATAAAAAATAAAAAAAATAAGTAGAATAATTAAAGAAGTTAACTAATATGAAAAGAAAAATTACAAATGTTGGGTAAGCAGTTTTGATTTTTTTTTTTTTATTTGATTTCCCAAATCTTCAACTTTCGGTTTATAAACTTGATGGAAAAAGATCCGAACTCTAACAAACAAAAAGATGAAAAATAAGCCATTGGAAAAAATCCTTTAAGGATGTACAAAGGGTATTGTTGTACATAGCTCTTTAATCGTTTTCCGACATTTTGCCCCCCCCCGGAAAGTTGTGGAAAATGTTGACTAAAATTATTCTCTAATGAATCAACAAACTGAATGAAAGGTGTATTGGGACCTGTGAGGTTTCCAAATGTATCCTGTTCAAATTTGGATATGCTCTGAAATGCAGATAAATATTTTTTCCCTATTGAGCTCATTGTTCTCTTTTCAGCCCAAACATAAATTGCATTTTGCTTATCCATACATTTTTTAATGAAATATCCACAGACATATGTAAGCATTTTTTTTCTCAGATATAAACCAATTAATCATTTGGTATCTATGCACAATGTTTGATTCATTACAAGTTTGAGTCTATATAATAACTCTATCTCTTAATTACTTATCAGCTGGTCGGTGTCATAGTTATTGGCTTTTTGCCGTGTTATAATGCATTCTGGTTACTACCTGGATTGAGGTGACTCTATGAAGCTCCTTCGCTTTGCCTTCTTCATTTCTCCATCGTGATCTATCAGCTGGTCGGTGTCATATCGGTATTATTATAATTATGCTTTCCTCTATTGGGGCAAGTGGATTCACATGCGTCCAATATTGCTCCATTGACTTCTTCCATTGCTAGTTATAATTCAAGGGGGTTTTTGTCTTCAATCTTGATCTGCTTCAGGTTATATTCCAAAATCGTGATGTATTCATCTGTGTCCCAGAGACTATAGTGGATAACGAATCCGCTTTGAGCCCACCCACGTTGGACATGATCTGAGTGGAAGGACTCGTTTAATAAACTCTGGGTACAAGGTGTTTCAAGAATAAATTGTATCAGCTCTTCACCCCTTTGATTGATGTATAAACATATTTCTTCAGTAATATAACATATCTATTATATCTAATATAATTTCCAGTGGTACACATTTTTGGGTTGTTCCTAAAATTTTGTTGAAGAAAGTAAACTATACGACACGTTAACAATTTATCAAAATTTTTTTCGCAGAAAACGACAGTTCCGAAGCTAGTGTCGACTCTACTCTCTGACTCTGAGTCTGCAGATTCCTTTAGAGTCACAGAATACGAGGATGCATCAGATTCTGTCGAATCAGAAACTGACGCCGCTTCGTCAAGTGGGACCGATTACATTTCTCCTGGAACCGTTGACATTGAAAACAAAAATCCGCAAAGGGGAACCCGTGATAAGAGACTGTTGATTTATTTATAAGATTACGATCTGAATTTTACTTCGATCGCCTTGTCAGTCACAGTTGGAAAAGCTCTCTCTCTCTCTCTCTCTCTCTCTCTCGCCGATGAAGAACAATATCGTAAGGCTATGGACATAGAGTATAAAGCAAAAGTAGATAATGGAACTTGGGAACTGGTGGATCTGCCGCCTAGACGTGAACCCTTAAAATGCAAGTGGGTGTTCAAAACTGAAATGGATGCCACGCGTAATGTGACCCACAAGGCTCGACTTGTTGTAAAATGGTATTCTCAGATCAAGGGTGTTGGCTATGAAGAAACGTTTCCTCTGGTTTTCTGTTACAGTTCTATCAGAATACCGCTGAATTAGACCTCGACATTGATCAGATGGATGCAGTCTCCCCATTCCTAAAAGGTGACTTGGCCAGGCAGAGATGTATGATCAAACCACAAAGATTTGCCTCTTGACGGAAAGCCTGTATGGTTTGGAACATGCTAGCAGAGTTTCGAACACTGAGCTTGATGGGTGTCTGAAAGACGCCAAGCTTTGACATTCGGAATTGGACTCTCGCATTTATAACCACACCGAAGGCCAGATTATTCTGATTTTAGCAGTATATGTGGTTGATCTGATTATTTTCTCTAACGACAAACATATTGGGGAAGAATTGAAGAGGAAATTAATGTCAACTTTCAAGATGGTTGACATGGTCAAAGCCGAACGCATTCTGGGTCGCGAAATCAAACGCGATCGAAACGAGAAAAAAATGGATCAATCAGAATCGAAATATTGATCAAATTTTGAAGCGGTTCAACCTGCACATGGTGCCAGGGTTACAGCTTCCTGAAAAACAGTGCCCAACGTCATCTACCAAAAAAACTTAGATAGCCTTCTCTTCGCATTCCAAGTATCCCGCTCTGACATCAATTTTGCAGTTAGTTATTTCTGCAGATCCAGAAAAGGTCCACTGGAGCGCCGTCAAGATGATTTTCAGAAACCTCAAAGGTACCGCTAATTTTCAGCTTGAATTCTCAGTCAGTCTGCTCCGTTGGATCTAATTACATTGGTCTTGTGTCATCGTGTATTTTTCATTCTTATCCCCATACGCAATAGCGATATCATCATAATCATTCCAATCTGGAAAATACAACTGTCTGTGCCTTATACAACAATTTTCACTGCTGATACTCCTATTACAGATGATGCTTCGAAGAAAAGAAAATGGAAGTATAGAAAAAACAACATCCAGTTTGAATCATTGATGATTGTTGATATACAGGGATATTCAACATGTTCTTCAACTACCACGGGAAAAAGTAGATCTTGCGTAACAGGTCTTCGAGAAACTGCATTACAGAACACATGATTAATTCCCAATAGGAAGGCCTCAACATTATTCATATAATGTGAAAGAGAGTTGGCTGTGTGCAGCCAAGAATTTTTAAATTCTAGAAAAAGATAACCTCGGGCGAGGATCGAACCCACGACCTTAGAATTGGATGGACAAATTGGATCTTGATGATTATTTGCTAGCGAATGAGTTTCCGAATGAGTTTTCTTTCACCTCATAAATTTCCCAAACACACACTAACATTAACATTCTAGAAAGCGATATCCCGTTCGCAGTTACGTCTTTGGTAACTCAGTTGGGAGAGCACGTGACTAGTTATCATGAGGTCGTGGGTTTGATCCCCGCCCGAGGATATCTTTTTCTAGAATTTAAAATTTCTTGTCAGCCTGCTGCCAACTCTCTTTCACATTATAAATCACAGACACAAAAATGTTCCTTCTTAGTAGCATGGGAGAGTTCTCACCCCGTCTGGAGTAACATCTTGCTTGACATTCACCCGATAGTTGGTAGACGGAGTCAGCTCAGTTTTGCCACCACGCAACCATACGACACTGATAGGTTTGTCTCCGTTGACGTCGCAGTGGAGCAGAGCAGTGTCGCTTTTTTTGACGGTGACAAGTCGAGAAGGAGCGGAAAAGTACGGAGAAGCTGAAATCATTCGAATCATAATCAATATTCATTCATTTTTTCATACCAATATAAGAGTGCATATATACAGGGTGTTTCATAATTGAATGCTGATCCTAAAGGACGATGATCCTTGGATGATTATAAGAAAAATTCTTCATATGAACATAGGTCCGCAACCGCTTTATTTCTGAGATACAGAATGTTGAAGTTTAACAAAAAATCAGTTCTTTCCAAATATCTCTAAAATCGCTTTGGCTTTTTACACGCTTTATATTAGCTTCACTTGTATGTTTGTTTGTTTGTTTGTTTGTTTGTAACCGACTCCTTTGGGCGCGATTTTGACCCACTTCCAGATGTCCGAATGATTTGAAATTTGGCAGATATACATAATTCCGGGGACAATGCATTAAAAAAAATTTGTGTGAAGAAAAAACGAAATGGCGGCTCCAATATGGCGTACGAGTTTTGTGATTATGATCCGATTCGCTTCAAAATTGGTATCCGAAGGTTTTTGTGGTCGGAGATTATGATTCTTTTGTCAAAATTGAAAAATTCAAGATGGTGGACGAGTTTTGTGATTATAGTCTGATTCCATTCAAAATTGGTATGTGGGGGTTTTTGGGGTCGAATATTATGATTCTTTTTAAAAAATTGAAAAATTCAAGATGGCGGCTTTAAAATGACGGCTAAGTTTTGTGATTATGGTCCGATTCGCTTCAAATGTGGTATCTGAGGATTTTCATGGTCAGAAATTATGTTTTTTTGTCAAAATTGAAAAATTCAAGATGGCGGCTCCAAAATGGTGGACGAGTTTTGTGATTATGGTCTGATTCTATTCAAAATTGGTATCTGAGGGTTTTCAGGGTCGAAATTATGTTTTTTTGTCAAAATTGAAAAATTCAAGATGGCGGCTCCAAAATGGTGGACGAGTTTTGTGATTATGGTCTGATTCTATTCAAAATTGGTATGTGGGGGTTTTTAGGGTCGAATATTATGATTCTTTTGTAAAAATTGGAAAATTCAAGATGGCGGCTTCAAAATGGCGGCCGAGTTTTGTGATTATGGTCCGATTCTCTTCAAAATTGGTATGTGGGGGTTTTTGGGGTCGAATATTATGATTCTTTTGTAAAAATTGGAAAATTCAAGATGGCGGCCGAGTTTTGTGGATTATGGTCTGATTCTATTCAAAATTGGTATGTGGGGGTTTTTGGGGTCGAATATCATGATTCTTTTGTGAAAATTGGAAAATTCAAGATGGCGGTTTAAAATGGCGCTGAGTTTTGTGATTATGGTCTGATTCTATTCAAAATTGGTATGTGATGGTTTTCAGGGTCGAATATTATGATTTTACTGTGAAAATTGTAAAATTTGGAATGGCGGTTTCAAAATGGCGGCCGAATTTTGTGATTATGGTCTGATTCTATTCAAAATTGGTATGTGGGGGTTTTTGGGGTCGAATATTATGATTCTTTTGTAAAAATTGAGAAATTCAAGATGGTGGCCGAGTTCTGTGATTATGGTCTGATTCTATTCAAAATTAGTATGTGGGGGTTTTTGGGGTCGAAGATTATAATTACCTAATTTGTTGAGATTATTCCATTTTTTAATTTGCAAAAAAATAATAAAAATAATAGTTTTTTAGAAATAAACCACACTAAAAAGTAGGAAATACATGATAGTTTGAAAAAACTAAAAAACACGCTTTTATAGAAAACCAGACTTAAAAAATTGAAAATAAGAAAAATAATTATTTTATTGAAAAAAAGCGTGGGGTGCATGGTATCAATGATCATATAGTACACACCGAGGCGATACCATGCACGCCACGCTTTTTTTTCAATAAAATAATTATTTTTCTTATTTTTTTCTATAAAAGTGTGTTTTTTAGTTTTTTCAAACTATCATTTATTTTTTCTATCTTGGTACATGCAAAGTACGCATAAAAATAAATTTTTTCCATGATGAAGGATTTCTTAATTTTCATCAGTGGCGTCTGATGTTAACATGCCCTGTCATATTTTTGATCAAAATAATGATACGCCACTGTTTTTTTTCCAAAAAAATATCATTTTTGTAATTGTCCTCTATCTTACCAAAAAAATGATATTCTGCCTTTTTTTCGTCCGGCGGACGGTTTTTTGAGTTAGAAAATGGAATGCATGAATTTGCTTGTCCCTATGCGAAATCAGTCGTTGAAGAGTAGTACCTAGGATTATCTTGTGGACTAAAAACATCTAGTATGCTGAGAACACATTTCGTTGTTTTCAACATAAACAATTATTTCAGTTCTTTAGCTAGATACGTGATATTATTTACGTTATAAAAACTTGTTTCATACCGAATTAGCAGACATGCATTACTTGTATGGGCTTGCTGACGGGAACGCATATGAAGCCAGGCGCCTGTAACAAGAGCGCTTCCCAAATAGAATGGTTCCTGATGCTCGAACGATTTCGAGCACCCACAGAAGATTATGTAAAACCGGAAGTTTTGAGCAAAATCATCTCTTGAAAGGAGCACATCGGACCGCAAGAACTCCAGCAGATGAGGTAGCTGTTTCAAATTCAGTTGACGAAAATCCTGAAATAAGTACGAGGCATGTTGCCAATAATTTGAATATCGCCCATATTCTAGTATGGAGGATTCTTCATGATTATTCATTATATTCCTATCACATTCAACGGGTTCAGGTTCTACTTCCACCAGACTTTCCATTACGCGTGAATTTCTGCCAATGGTTTGTCCAAAAAGTTACCAAAAATCCTCTATTTGACAGGGAAATTTTATTCACGAATGAAGCTAGTTTTACTATAAACAGGATCAGAAATTTTCATAATAAACATTTTTGGGCCGAAGCAAATCCGCATGCAATCGTGGAATCTCATCACCAAGAGCAGATCTCATTGAATATCTGGGCTAGAATTATTGGACATTACCTAATTGGACCCTTTTTTTTACCACGCAGATTAAATGGACATAATTATTGCCGATTTCTTGGAGTTAATTTGCCAATTCTTTCGGAAGATGTTCCTATTTTAATGCGAAATCGCATGTGGTTTATGCACGATGGTGCACCTGCTCATTTTAGTGCTCTGGCACGCGAATATTTGAACCAAAACTTCCATAATCGCTGGATAGGTCGTGGGGAAACAGAGTCATGGCCAGCTAGATCCCCAGACTCAAATAGTCTTGATTATTTCCTTTGGGGACATCTTGAGACTTTGGTGTACAGTCAACCAATTCTAACTGAGGAAGAATTGCGAAACCGCTTAATAGTTTCCTGTGAATCAATAAGGAATACACCAGGAATTTTCCAAAGGGTGCGCGAGTCAATGACAAGGAGGGCTGATACTTGCAGATGGCGGACAGTTAATTTGATTTTGGTATTTTCTGTTCGTAATAGTTATGTTTTTAAAAATATAGAACTTATTTCTATGCGTTCTCATCACAAAAACTAAATAACGGTTACCATGAAATTATAAAAAGCTTGCCCAGTTCCTTTGGTTACCACAATTGTGAAATTGAGACTAAGAGAAAAAATCGAATAGGGACAAGCAAATGAATGTATTTTATTTTCTAAATCGAAAGCCGTCCGCCGGACGAAAAAAAGGCAGGAGACCACTTTTATGGAAAGATAGAAGTCAATGACAAAAATATTATTTATTTGGAAAAAAGACAGTGGTGTATCATTATTTTGATCAAAATATGACAGGGCATGTTAACAGGGACGCCACTGATGAAAATTAAGAAATCCTTTATCATGGAAAAAATGTATTTTTATGCGTACTTTGAAAAAAAGCCAAAGCGGTTTCCGAGATATTGTGGAAGAACTTATTTTTTTGTTAAATTTCAACATCCTGTATCTCAGAAATGAAGCGGTTGCGGACCTATGTTCATATGAAGAATTTTTCTTAAAATCATCCAAGGATCATTGCCCTTTAGGATCAGCATTCAATTATGGAACACCCTGTACATGTTGACATTTGATATGAAAGATTCTTCCAAACACTATATTGAGAAATAAAGTTATGCGCATCCATAACCTAGGTAAAATCGATATAGAATATTATGAACGATCATTATAATGATAGCTATTAATACATGAACACAAGGTAAGTAACGTAAAACGTGAGCGAGGGTATTAATAGCCATTACATGATCGTTGCATACACTATTTTTTCTACGATAAATAAATAATAAAATAAAAACAAGAATTTCTGGTGGTGAACAAGATAATTCTTCACTGCTCGACATATTTATAGGTACCTATGAAGCGTTTTGATTGAATGTCAATTGACAATTAAATGTCAAACAAGTATGTAGAAACATACCACTTGATTATCCCCAAGTAGTTTTCTATAGGCGAAAATCGTTTCATAATGAAAGTACGTGTTTTTATTGGCCAAAATCTGTTTCAAAATGAAAATCCGTGTTAAAATGGATAATATTAATAAATCGGTAGCAGATATTTAATTCGCGTATTATGATATGGGAGTAGTTTTTCCTATCATAAAACGATTCCATACTGAACAAGTTGATAATTATTGAAAATCAACACTGAAAATACTTATGAGAAAAGGAACAGATGAGATGCGGATCTAGACTGGAAAGGAAAAATCTATCTTAACCTTACACTCAAACACAAGAATAGATAATATATTTACAAATGTGGAGGCAATCACTCAAGTGGCAGATACCACTATGTCAGATCATAGACAAATAATTGCATCAGCTTGTGAGTCACTCTGGAACCTCTCCCCAGTGAAAAATTCTGGAGCCCATAAAATAATTTTCTCTCAAAAAAACAAATCTCTTATGACAGAATTACTCGCAAATGAGTGCTGGGAGTCTGTGTACAATGAAAAAACTTGTGATGATAAATATAATAATTTCATAGACATATTACTGAATAACTTCAATATGGCATTTCCCCTAACAATATGTAAGCACATAAACAAAGACAATATATCATGGGTCACAGATGAATTAAAAACTTCTAGTTCACAGTTGAGAGATTTGCATATTCTCCAAAAAAATCATCCTGATTTGAAACCCATATACAAACAGAGGCTCATTCAACATAAACAACTTGTAGAAAATACCAGAAAATCACACTTTAGTAACTTCATCCAGAATTCCGAGAACAAAAATAAAGCATCTTGGTCCATTATTAATATTCTTAAAAACAAAAACAAATCAATTCAACCTAATATGCAAATCATTCATGATGATCAACTCGTAACATCCCCTAATAAAGTAGCCAATATAGTCAACGATTTTTTCATAGAGGCACCCAAAAAAATAAGTATTAGTATACCACCATCAAATATAATCGATAATTCTGAGGGAGGAGCCAAGAGTAACTTACAATCTATGGTTTTTCTACCTTGACAGAAGACGAGATGATTCGCATATTTGCAAAACTCAAAAATAAACCCTCATCAGGACCGTATGATCTCCCATGCAATATTATCAAAGAATTTAGCTCTTTCATAATAGAACCAATCACTCATATTGTGAATTTTTCTTTCGAAACAGGCATTTTTCCAGATCAACAAAAAATTTCAAAAGTTATTCCAATTCATAAAAAAAAAGCCAGAACAGAGTTGGATAACTACAGACCAATATCCTTGACTCCGGTGTTTTCTGAAGTTTTTGAATATAGTTTGCTGGATAGGCTCAATCCTTTTATTGAAAAAGTCAACCTAATACCTAGTGAACAACATGGGTTCAGGAAAACAAGATCAACAAATACTGCTTCCACAGAATCCATAACATGTATCATAAATGCACTTGATGAAAAGAAATATCCCATAGGAATATACTGTGACTTGAGCAAAGCCTTTGATTGTGTACCACACGATAGATTATTGGACAAACTTTGGTCACTTGGCATCAGAGGCACATTACATAACTGGTTAAAATCCTTTCCCACAAACAGAAACAATATTCACTTATATCTCATAATGATGGAGGAATGATCAGTCAACACACCTCAAACACTGCACCTGTAGAAATAGGCGTACCTCAGGGAAGTGTTGTCGCCCCTACATTATTCTCTCTTTATGTTGCAGATATAGTATATTATTTAGCCGACTTCAAAATTGTTCTATATGCAGATGACTTATCAATTCTCGTATCAAAGGAATCACATGATTTGAACCAAACAGCTTGTGAGGATCTATTGACAAAAATTGCATATTGGTTTTCCAAAAATATGCTCTACATAAATACAACAAAAACGGAGTTTCTTATTTTTCATACAAAACAAAAACAAGTTGAAAGTATAACTATGAAGATTAATAACAATAACATCAATCAGAACAACAGCATTACATTTCTAGGCATGACAATCAGTGATACCTTAGACTGGGAGAGTCACATAAAGACTATAATCAAGGTAGTAAATACCAAAATATTTCAAATACGGTGCATGTATAGAGTACTGACGATCGAAGTACTGAAAAACTTTTATTATGCAGAAATCCAATCAAGATTGACTTATGGTATAATACTATGGGGACAGTCTACAGCAGCAAAAGCACTCTTTATTGTCCAGAAAAAATGCATCAGAGCTCTGTTATGCAAAACTCAATCCGAACCAAGTAAACCTTTATTCAAAGAACTTCAGATATTACCACTCACGTGTCTTTACATTTCGGAAGTGGCCTGTTACATCTATAAAAGAAAAAACAATCTGCTTCGTCGCATAGACATACATAACTATTTCACTCGAAATCAAAATCTTCTAAATACCCCACAAAGTAGATTGAGTTTAACCCAGAACTGTCCTCTCAACATTGGAATCCGAATATTTAATAAAATTCCTAAGGAAATAAAAGATCAAGAGAACCACTTCAAATTCAAAAAATCTCTTTCAAACCTTTTAAGGTGTGGCTTATTCTATACTTTGGAAGAATATTTTAACATGTAGCATACAAACTAAATGTGAATTTTATGATTATATACTGTGTATTTTTATATTTATATGTGCTATGTATTCAAATTTTTGACGTGTTTTTATACCAATGTGGTCTTTTTAATGAATAAATTTGATTTGATTTGATTTTATCTTCGACGGAACTCAAGGTGGTAAAACTATAAAGTATTTTTATACTCACAATTCACTCGTAATTGGATAACTTTCCCAATTCCAGTCCCTATTCCATTGTCTGCTTGGCATAGATAATAACCTTCTCTATCCTCTTTAACATGCTGGAGCAACAAAGTCCCATTTCCTAATAATTTGGTGTACATGTGATCTCGAACCTCTTCGTAGTCACCGGACTTACTGGCTGAACGAAAAAGAAACTATGAATTGTACTGCGAAAACCAAGTTTCATTTGTCGATTTTTTCCCATTTTTGAGTAGGGTGATTATGATACATAAGTCATTGGCAACCATGACCATATTACGAATTGACTTGAGGATAAATAATCGCCAGGTTCGTGATTACAAACTGAAACATCCTACTTATCGTGTATTTCATTCAAAAATTTGATACTTTTTAAGACGCGAGTTTAGTGTTGAAATGTTCAAATATCGTAACTTCGGAAAAAGACACTGGTCAGCTTTTGCTGCTGCTATTTCTTTAGTTTTTCTCACTGATATCAGTTTTTTCATAATTCTAGTCGATAATTGTATAGTATTTATCAAATCGTCTGTTAAAATATACATATTTATTGAATTTATTGCATCAGATTTATGAACGATCAAAAAAGTTATTTCAATTAATGTCTTTCAAATAATTGTAGCAGAACTCAATGAATGATCAAAAAAGTTATTTCAATTAATGTCCTTCAAATAATTTTGAATAGATTTTTCAAAATCAGGGGTCTCCAGGGTTCTTGGGTAGGTTATTGATTTTCCTAGTTTGGTCATTATGCAGTGTATCAATCTTATGGAATTTTAAACATAAAAGTTTCTTTATTAATGACAGAATGTAGAATAGATATAATTTGAATTGATATACCAAACGAATTATTTGGAGAAAGGAATAAAAAGTAATTGGATAAACATTCATTATTTTTGTTGCTGATATTCAGGGGACGTAAATCCAAAATATCAGTTGCCAGGTCAAGAAAATATTATTTTATTCCAACAACATTTTTGAAGAATACCTAGTGATCTTTCTCAAACTTGACCGATTGACAAACTTTTTTGTAATGAGAATTTTACTTGACAAAATATATTTGACTACCACAAATAAGATGTTCTTGAAAACAAAAGGGTATCAATATCACGTATATTTTTAGCACCCCAACTTTTTCGTTTTCATTTTCGAATACATTTACACTTTCAGAAACAAATAATCATGATTTTTTACATTGTGAATTATGACAAGATGACCCATCTCATTGGAGTTTGTCATCCACTACGTACTGATTATTGACGGTATTCTGAAATTTTGGTTTGGAACTAGATCAGCCTATTTCTTCTTCATGTCCGTCGAGACTTCATTAAATTTCCTCTGTTCCTCAAATCGAAAGTCATTTCGAATTCCTCATTTCTGGAGAATTTTTCCAGTATTGGCACCACGGCTTTCGATATGTGTTGTTTTCGCGGTACTTATGCAGGCCCTGTTAGTGGAGATGGAAATCCCTGTTCAAACCAGGATTACGTATCAGATTCAAACTTCTTCCAAGATGTAAAAAATAAGGAAGGGAACGGCAGATGCCAGTTTCACTTTTGAGTTTATTATTATCATATATTTATCAACTACGAATATTGATAACTGGCCATAAAAGGAATGCAATGAAAGGGAAGTCGGGTTATACAGGGCTTTTCACGATGAGCGTTAATTAGACGTTTCTGACAAACCAGACAACGGATCAACCTGAAAATTTCACAGTATGCATTTTTTAAAGACCCTATATGAGGCAAATAAAAATATGATTCGAAGTGAAGATCCTCATGGTATCACTCCACTCCATTTCGAATTTGATCGTCTTAGTACCAGAGAGTTCAAGATTATCAGCGTTTATAAAAGTACATGTTTGGTGAAAAAAAATCGAAATTAATTTATATCTTCTAAACGGTAACAGATAGGTAAGGAAATAGTACATGAAGTTGTTGACAAAGTGATAAAAATCAAATTGATATTATATACAGGGTGTTCCATTTGAAAAATCAAAGTAGTCGCTACTTTATAGTAGAAGCGGCAACGACGCATCGTCTAAATTTTAGGCGTGTAGATCATATCAATTCACGCATACTGTGGAATTTTCAGGTTGATCCGTTGTCTGGTTTGCCAGAAACGTCTAATTAACGCTCATCGTGAAAAGTCCTGTATATGTCTGCTCTTGTCATATTGGCAGCGCGTAGTTATGGCAACCTAACATCAACCAATACATGTCACGCCTCCATTTTCGCGCATGCGCATCAATTCAACCGGGGGGTCCAGATTTCTGTAATCACGGATCCCGGAACAATTCTCAGTAACGGACTCTTTTCGTCGTCAATTTTCTAATGACAAATAGTTGACTTAACCTCCACTGAAATACGTCAATTTGACGTCTTGAAATATGATGATGATTTTTTGGTCTCATTGTGGTCGAGGATGTCATTTCACTAACCTGTGCTACCTGGGTTCAATACCCTGATTGTTTATAAGATAAAATCTCGTTATTTTAAAAAACGGAATTTTTTATCCATACTTCATGTTGTACCTTTGTATTTCACTTCAATGGGATCAGTTCTTCAACTGAAGTTGGACTATAATTGATCATTCTTGGCGTCCAAAAGATTATATTAGGGAACTCAGGAGTATATGTCAATTTCGATGATCGGATGAGTTACAAGATATTTTTACATACTAATGGACCTGGAATAAAGTTTGTGAAATAGCAAAAATTCAAAAATTTTCGAATACAAGAATGAGAAGAAGAGACCTGTGGCTTTCTTCCAGATGACGGTGGGCGTTGGGACGCCTTGCGCTTGGCAGTGTAGGGCAACGTGACGGTTCCTCTCGACGCTCACGTCCATAGGTTCGACCAGCCATCTTGGGGGTACTGGAACAACATCAAGAGGGTTGAATAAGAGCTCAGGGATGGTTAGGAATACAGTTAGTTTTTGCAGTGGTGCCGTCGTGGGTGGGAACACTGACCACACTCTACACGGTTGGTGGATGCCCTTCGGATATGAGACCAGAGACGTCGTTTCGGTGGTTGTGGGATTAATCAGGAATTTCCTCAATTAGTTCTGATCATCGATGGATATACAGAGTGTTACCAAATAAGTGTGGAAGTTTTCAGGGGGTGATTCCTTGTCGAAAATTAAAGGGGGTCTTTTAGGTAAACAAAAGCTCTTAGGCCTTTCCTTGAAAAGTTACCCGCTTCCAAAAATGGGAGGAAAAAATAGTTTTATTTTTCTTGAAATTGCTGAAAAGATGAAGAAATGGAATTTCGTGGGCATGTTCTACCAATAAAAAGGCAACCTATGAATATTTTTTTAATTTTGTTGTGATCTTTTAGAGGGGTGACACATGCAACCCCTATTCCATTTTTTACCAAAACTTTTTAACGAAACGATATTATTAGATACTCAATTTAAAAATATGTGTTAAAAATAATTATTCATTGCAAAAGATAATTAACTCCTGTGTTGTGTCCGTAAAAGCAATAGTTTCTTGATAAAAAAATAAAGTACAACATTTTGCAGAACGAATCTTCTGTAAATGGAATCGAAAAAATCTAGTAGGTGGCTGTCACGTTTTGTTTGCACAACTTGTGACTTTAAAATACTTCATTATGGGCCCTTACGTCAAAATTTTTTATGAAAATACCCATTCGAAAAACTAGCCCACTATTTAAAATTGTTAATAATTCATTAATTGATTTACCCACCCCATCAAATATTAGTACTATATTGCCATGCCCTACTTTGGGAGACCCTGTGAAACCCTGGCCCCCTAACTGTTTAGGGTGCCCACTAATTATCTTACTTGGCTTGCGAGAGGTTAAAACATTTTACATCTGTGATTGTGACCACCCTGGTATAGTGAAATAAAAAGTGAAGTGAAAACTATTATGGTTTATTGAAAATTATAAAAGGGCAAAAAATAACACAATGGTGAATACAAAAATAGTGAAGTGAACAATGACGAAAAGAAGTGAATAAAAGTAACACTTACATTGAAATAAAAACCCAGGGAAGGAGATGTGTCATCATGGACTGGCAGCATAAACAGGCACAATAAAAAGAACGGAGCCAAAAACAATCATTTCAATTTATATTGAAAATATCGTTGTCATGATTTATTGCGCTGCCTATTGCAGAATCAGTGTTCTTGCCATCCAGTACTCAGGAATTGAATTGGAATCCGACACCTGGTTAATGAACGGTGATGAACTTTGAATATGCAGGAAATACTGTATTTCAATAAATGTGTACTGAATGATGAATTACTAATAAATAAATGAACTATGGAATTTTCACTCTGGCTTATTATGTTTAATTTTTATATTCAGGTCTGATAAATTAATTCTGAATTTTGAAAAAGAAATGAATGCTATATTTATATCAGGTAATAATTTTCATACTTACAAATGAAATTTGGACTTTTGGTTAATTTTAAATTTAACGGTCTATTTCTAGCAATACATTATTGTCCTAATTTGAATTAGCATTTAATAGAGTTTCACATATTTGCGAATGTAAATTACGGTTGATTAATTCGAACATTACATGCTAATGGAGCACATTTTTTAATTTGTTTATACACCCATATTGGACGAGGATTGTATTATAGATCTTACAATATATTAGAAACATGAATAATTGGTGTAACTATTTTCTTTTTAGTTATAGGAACAGCATTTTTAGGATATGTGCTCCCCTGAGGACAAATATCATTTTGAGGTGCTACAGTAATTACAAATTTAGTACCTGCGATTCCTTATTTAGGAACTATAATTGTTCAATGAATTTGAGGAGGAATTTGCGGTAGTTAATGCAACTTCAACTCGATTTTCAACTTTCCATTTTATTCTACCCTTTATTGTTGCAGCAATAGTAATAATTCATTTAATTATATTTACATCAAACAGTATCAAGAAATCCTTTGGGACTCAAAAGTATTATTGTTATTTTATTTTTCATCCTTTTACTTTAAAGATTAGTTGGAATATTTATTATAAGATTTATTTTAGTTTTCTTACATTATCAATCCTTTTTTTTATTCAACCAGAATATATTTTTTATTTGCTTATGCAATCTTACGGTCTATTCCAAATAAGCTTGGAGGAGTATTAGCATTAGTATTCTCTATTGCAATTCTATATTCAGTACCATTTATTAATAATAAAAAATTCTTAAGAAAACAATTTTATCCAATTAATAATTTTTATTTTGAACATTTTAACTAAGTATTACTTTAACTTGAATTGGAGCTCGCCCGGTAGAAGACCATATTTTAACAGGTAAATAACATATTTCTTATACTATATTATTAATGCTATAACATAAAAAAATTGAGATTCTATTATTTTTAATAAGTTAATAAACTTGAATAAGTATATATTTTGAAAATATAAAAAAGACATTAAACTTTTCTATTAACTTGTACTAAATTTTATTAACTAAATAAAATAAATGATAATTCTTATTTTAAACTAAAATAAAATATTAAATATTTAAAGAAACAGGTAATACTTTTCAAGCAAATATATTATTTATCATATCCCCCCCGAACTAACCCTACCTTAAAAAAATACATAAGATAATAAATTTCTACCCAAAAATAAAAAACAACACAATAATCTCATAAATCACAATAATCTCATAATGTAGTATTTTAAAATTATTCCGCTTTTTTTAACTTTCAATGTAGGCATGTACCAGTACCATGATTTGTTCCAATAGAATATCAAATTAAAAATACAAACAAAACAAAATTATGTATATTTACAATAAAGAAAAACACAACAAGATCAAACGGAAAGAAATTATAAAACCTGCTCGAAATGACCACAGCCAACCAACAGACAGGAATCAAGACTTCGTCTCATAGACTGGCGCAAACGTTGAAATATTCCTGGTGTGTTTTGGATTGTCTAGAAGGCTGCAAAGATGCGATTCCTCAAATCATTCACACATACAATGGGGGTCGTGTGAACCAAGGACTTCAGGTGACCCCAGATGCAAAAGTCCAAGGGGTTTAAGTCTGGAGATCTGGGAGGCCAAGGTTGAGGTCCTGCTCTGCCTATCCAACGATTTGGATACACGTCGTCCAAGTACTGACGAGCAGTTATGCTGAAATGGACAGGCGCACCATCGTGCATGAACCACTTTCATGGTCGAATAGCTAGTGGAACATTTCCAAGTAAAATGGAAAGCTGCTCCTGGAGGAAATTTGCATAGGTTGCATCTTAGCCTTAACGGTAGAAATCACGCTCCAATAATATTTTCGCCAATAATTCCACCCACACTTCAAGTGAAAATTCATATTGATACCGACCTTCTTGAATTATGTGGGATGTTGCATAATGATTGTATGGAAATTTGTAACCTTGATTCGAAAAGTTGGTTGTCAGTAATACTACGTTTAAAATTTAGCATTTTGGTAATCATTGACCTTTGAAAAGTTACTCGAGAAAATCTCGGCAAGTGCTGGAATCGTTGAATATGTTAAACATTAAATTAGTGTTCACCCAATTTGTCTTGTAGTTAATTCCAGACGATCTTCAATCATATTGAGAACCTCTTTTTCCAGTGCCACCGTTCTTATTACTCGAGGACTCTCTCTTCCACAGATACGTTGATGTGCAAAAATTGTGTGATGATGTATCACGCGCTGAGGATACATCTCTGCATAGATCCGTCTAGCTTCCAAAGAATTTTCATTGGCACGACCATACATAAAATGCATATCAGCCATTTCAGCGTTAGTGTAATTATTCATATTGAAGATTCAAAAGACGCAATTGAATTCCCGCATAGAAATCAAAGCGACTTGACAGCCACCTACTACCTTTTTTCGATTTTAAAATACTACGATTGAAGTCTCAAGTTGTACAAACAAAACGTGACAGCCGCCAACTAGATTTTTTCGATTCAATTTACAGAAGATCCGTTCGTGCAGAATGTTATATTTTATTTTTTTATTGGGAAACTATTTTTTTACGGATACAACACAGTAGTTGGGAAAGTTGTGCAATGGATTGTTCTGCCCAGCACATATTTTTAAATTGTTAAATTTTTTTTCGTTTGAAAGTTCTGGTAAAAAATGTAATAGGGGTTGCATGTTTCACCCCTTTAAAAGATCACAACAAAATTAAAAAAATATTCATAGGTAGTAGCCTTTTTATGAGTAGAACATGCCCACGAAAAGCCATTTCTTCAATTCCACAGCAATTTCAGGAAAAAAAGGGATTTTTTTCTCATTTTTGGAAGCGGGTAACTTTTCAAGGAAAGGCCTTAGAGCTTTTTTTTACTTGATAGACCCCCTGTAATTTTTGACAAGGAATCACCCCCTCAAAACTTTCGCACTTCTTTGGTAACATCCTGTATATGTGAAAGTTCCGTTTATTGGCCAAGTTTGTCAAAAAATTCATGTTATTACAGCCACAATAGGAAAAGATAAGTGAACGATGTTGTTTGGATTAGAATCATTCTGGAGATAATGGGATTGTTTGATGAATTCGGAATAAGTTAATCCCCTATGCAAATCATTGAAAAATGTTTATTTCAATATTTTGGCATTGATTGACCTACAAATTTTGATATGAACGATCTTGAAAATAACATATAAACATAAACTATTGCGATAATAATTACAGTTGTTTATATCCATAGGTAATATTCCTTATTGAAGCATATGGGTACAAGACAGAAAAAAAACCTTCTGACTGATGAATGAATGTTTTTGACCATATTGAATAAATTGCAGATGATTTTGTTACTTCATTGATATTGAAAAAATCTAGCAACTCAATTATTTAAATTAGCGAACATTTTCAAATTATTTGTCACTGTTATTGTTATTCTTCGATATATGACCAAGGTCTCGAATTTTTGAATATTACATAAAATACATGTTTGTTCCTGATTGTTTAAATGTCGATGACCGTTATCCCTTCCAATACTTGTCAACAACAAGTCTGTGGAATTGTTCTTATCACGCCAATTGGAATTTTAAAACTCAAAATAAAGGTCAGGATTATGTGAAAAAAACTTTTGTATGAAGTGGAGTTCGAATCATACTGAGGATGGGAAATGTGCTTACAAATAGGCGCTTTCTCAATACAACTTCAAATAGACTACCCTTTCCTTCACCTATATGTAGATACTGCGGTTTTTTAGTTTTTTTATTTCAAAATACCCTCAACTGAATCAACAGCAATTCCATATAATTCATATATTACTTTGCTTCCTCTAAAATTGACAAACTTTGCCCACTTTCTAAATATGACGTCACTTCACTATGATTTTGAACTTCTTATTTTATGAGATATATCAATGATATTCATACCAAAATGAAGGTTTCGATATGGAAAGTGGAAGTATTATTATCGCCAGGCATTAGAGATTTGTTTTTTAATATTTTCCAAAATCATCGAATACAGCCATGTTTCATTTTTGAACTTGGAACTCTATAATCACTTAAAAAATATATCGCCACTATTTCGTTACCAGGATCCTCATGGTGGCCTCTTCAATTACTGGAAGGCTATAAACATATACTAACTCTATGAATTGCATAATCGATTATTTTTTGTATCTTTATATCTCCATAAACTTTTATTCACCAGCTTTCGAAATTTTACTTATAATTGTTAAAAATTGATCGTTGGCAATAGCTTCTCATTATTGAATTTTCTATATATCGAATAGAAACATTGGGAGTGATTTTAAATTATTGAACTTGGTTTCAATAAAATATTCCTGAAATAAGCGAATGGGAGTTCGCTTTTCCAAAGGAATCTATTAATTTCAGTCAAAATAACACAATCTTTATGATATATTCCACACATGTTGGTGCCAGTGCTGAAATATCTATCATTTATCAAATATCGAGAAGATAATTATAAGAGAGTCAGTCAAATTGATTTTTTTTTATGAAAAAACTAAAAAGCTCTAATGAAAAGTAAAAAACTGGAAAAATGTATCGTCCCTAAAACAAAACTACGCTGGTATAATGTATCAAATGGTAAAAATGAAAAAAAAAACATTGATTTTCATCATTAAAATTGAGTTTTTCATTCCCAGTTTTGCAAAATATGCACAAATTCAAATTATTGAAAAATTATTTTATAAATATTCCTTGTAAATTATTTTTTTCAGAGACTTAAATGAAAGATATTTTATTTTTTTATCTCACTCATCTTTGACACCTTGAGGAATTCGAAGTATCCAATTGATCAGTTTCTTGTATATTATTATATATAGCTCTATAGCAACCGAAGAGCTATATGTCATGTATCATGAGGATGATCAGTTTTCGATTGGTTAGTTGTGGACCGCGAATTATTCTCTTTCGCGAATATCATCAAATACTGGAGGTTTTCCTTGGTCAATCCCACAAAACACCAACAGACCAACAATGTATCATAACAGAAGGGTGGGTTGGCTACTTGTTACTGGTTTTTGCTGCAAGAAGCATTACTCGTGAGGGTATTGTAAATCATTTTATCAAAACGTGGCGGTGGTGTGAACATTTCAAGCGGCGTCCCCTTGTCAGGTCGCCATCTACAAAAAAATTTGGGTCCAGGAATCAATCACCAGATTCATATACAAACAGTCAGGAAAACTATATAATTTTAAGTTTTGGTGAGGTTTTGAATATGCCTACATATTCTCTTAATGGATATTGGTACTGTTATGTATTCAATCTTTTAGTATTACATCCTGTATGGGATATCAATGATATAGATATTGTCAGACTGAACTGTCAATGATATCTTGTATGTTTTGTACAAAAAGTGTTTGAACTGTAAGCCAGTGGAAAGTTCGAAGCCTCTGTTATTTCTATAATCAATCCAGATATACTAAACATTGAATGGTGAAAAATTCGCCAATTGAATTGAAACTTTGAGTATCCAATCGGTTGATTGTTGTAATATCGATACATAATATTACTGAAAATCATTCAAGATGGCTGCTGATGGTATTGAAAACCCCGGTGAAATGGATTTCAAAGGAGACAATTGGAAACTGTGGAAGCAGAAATTCAATTTATATCTGCTAGCCACAGGAAAGAATCAGGAACCTAATGATGTTGAAATAGCTTTGGTGTTGAATTTTTTAGGTAATGAAGGCATTACAATATACAATACTTCCGAATACGAAACGAATGAAGATAAGAATCATCTTGAGACAATTCTGAAGAAGTTTGATAGCTACTGCAACCCGATTAAAAATCTTATTTTTGAGCATTATAAGGTTTTCAAACGTGACCAAATGTTAGGCGAAACCAATTCCTAACAGCGCTCACACAATCAGCTTCAACTTGCGGATTCAAAGAAAAAGACACACTCATTCGTGATAGGTTAGTGTTAGGTATTCAGGACAAGCGAATCCAGGAAAATCTCTTGCAACATTCTGATCTGAAATCACCAGACACAATTAATATATGTGGATCAATGGAAAACAGTGCCATAACCAAGGAGCAGAATTTACCAGTATGTGCTGTCAAATATGACTCCTCCAAATATAAGCAACGTACAGGTCC
This sequence comes from Gonioctena quinquepunctata, assembly GCA_018342105.1. Lineage (NCBI taxonomy): Eukaryota > Metazoa > Arthropoda > Insecta > Coleoptera > Chrysomelidae > Gonioctena > Gonioctena quinquepunctata. Next base: position 23,592 of record JAFIRS010001987.1, read on the forward strand.
ACCTCCAGGAAATGGTGTGAAGAAATATTCGTCTGCAGTAAGTTTCAACCAGAAGAAAGGTTACAATTTTTACTGTAATCGATGTGGACAATATCATCAAGATTCAAAGGTACTGTAGCAAATGTAAACAGAAAGGTCACTATCGAAAATTCTGCAAAAATAAAGCCGAAGAAAATGAAATTCCAAATGACGACTTCTGGTAAGGTTTATTGGAGGTTCCCTCAGAGGTCTAATGTGATATATATTCCCACGGAATTCAGCCATATCTTCCGTTTTAAGGACAAAGTCATTTGGTCCAAACTTCTCGACTACGAAAGTAGGTTTCCCGGAATACCTTCTTGTATCAGAACTTTCTGATTGGGCTGCAGTTCTGATAATTTCTTAGCAGATTTGTCATGATTTTGAATCTGTTTATTTTATCTATCAATTTATTTCTTCCTTATATCTGAGATGGAATATTTCGGTCTGAGGAAACTTAACACATAGTGCTGGCAAATTTGATTTTGGTGTTACATTGGTGTTACAATCGACAGAAATGGATCTTCTCGCTCACTGACAGCCTTGACTAGCAAACCTTCAACAGTTTGAATTGCTCTCTCTATCATCCCATTCGACCGTGGATAGTAGGAACTAGATGTTGAAAGCTTCATTTCATACTCCGACGCGAATTTTCTGAATTCAAGTGAATTGAATGGTGGGCCATTGACTGAAAATGTTTCAAAACAAATACTACACTCTCAGCTGTTTTATTGTGTAATTTGTGATCAATAATGAATTTACTGAAATAGTCAGCAACAACTAGAAAATTCGTAATGCCCACGGATTTGAAATCAATCCCAATTTTTCCTGCCTCTGATTCGTTTTAGAATATTGTTGACATATTCTACAACTGAGTACAAGGTTTTCTATATCTGAGTTTATGTTGGGCCAATAGATTCCTGAGCAAGTGTTTTGCAGGAAACGACACCTTGGTGTGAGTTGTGGACCAAGCTGAGAAATTCCTGTTTCAAACATTGGGGGAAAATTATTCGTTTTCGAAAAAATAAAATATTTTTATGTACATATATTTCAGAATGTATACTCCAGGATTCCTTAAGCTCTTGAGAACTTGAGAAATGTTATTTTTATGACTAGGCCAACCATTCAAAGCGTAAAATTGTACTCTTAACGAGGTTGCATCAGCATCTACTTCTTCGTTCTTTTTCAGGAGTAGTTGTAATGATTGAATGAACCAATACATTTTGATCAAGATATTCAGTATTCATTACATCAGAATTTGGATCTCTACTGAGGGCATCAGCAACTTGCATTTGTTTCCAGAACAAAGATAAGTTCGAAGTCGTCAATCAGCGGAAAAACCGTTTCTATCAGATGAAAATCCAGATTCTCAACCCAATCCAGAAGTTCTTGGAAGAAGCTCCATCGAGCACATATACCACAACCTCAAGCTACACGAAGTGGATGTATTGTTAGAACTCCTGAGAGATTTAATTTTTGATTTCACTCTGCAAAAAAGGGCGTGTTATGTATTCAATGTTTTAGTATTACATCCTGTATGGGACATCGACGATATAGATAATGTCAGACTGAACTGTCAATGTCTTGTACAAAAAGTGTTCAAACTGAAAGGCAGTGGAAAGTACAAAGCCTCTGTTATTTTTATAATCAATTTCGAGATACTGAACATTACAGGTACCACAAAAATTATATTTAACGTCTTTTCGAATATTCACGATAAAAACTTTATCCGGACAAATATCCTCCTTATCCATTCGCACATCCCACCAATGGATGATTTAACAAATTTATTACTCTTTAGGGTCTACTTCTATTCAATATTTAAAATAAAGAAGTATAACTCTGTTCTGATTGATTCACCTCTCTCAACGTATCCCCAATTTCATTCTTCATATTACTGAATCCTGTGATTGATACCCAGATCCTGACCTAATACTCAATCTACTGAACCAAACATTACCATGCAGACACCAAACAAAAACTATAGGAAAAGTGAAAGTGAGAGAAGAAGAACAAAAGTCGGTGCAACAGTACCTTGACCACTGGGTCCATTTGACGCATGTGCCAAAGCAACGGGTGTGAGGGTGTGGGAGGGGTGATCGGTAGGGAGACAGGCTCGGGTGGTTACCTTTGACCTGCAGCTTTGCAGTGTACCTAACCTCTGAGGCTGGGTTGCTGGCCACGCAAGTGAAATCGCCGGAGTGTCTCGAGTCAAGGCTAGAAATGCTGAGGAGGCTAGAATAAGGGTCAAGGGCCGAAACGTTGACGCCGAGGTTAGGCGTCAATGGTTGACCGTCCTTGAGCCATGAGACCACAAGGGGTGGGTCGCCTTTACTCACGCCGCAGACGGTACGGGTGCGCATGCCTTCTGACAGCCCGTCTTGGAAGGAAAAGGGCTCAATAATAGGGGGAACTGAGAGAAAACAAGAGAAACAAACATCAGAGATAGAAAAGGAAAAAGGATTTAAAAAAACGCGTGGCACGAGCTCACGCCTGTTTACCATTGACCACCAGCTGCTGCGTATGGGACACCTCCGCAGCCAGATTCCTCACGATGCAGGAGTAGTTACCGTTGTGTTCCGGCGAAAGACTTTCGATCACTAGAATGCTCGTGAATTGGTCCACCTGCGTTATCGACATCATCTGGGCTGGTTCCACGGATCTCCCGTCCTTGTGCCAAGATATGGTGAGAGGCAGATCGCCTTTGGTCACCGAGCAGGTCAAGCTAGCGCGGTCCCCTACATGTAAGGTGTCTTCGGCGTAGAAGGGGCTAACTTTGGGAGGAACTGTAATTTGAATTATCATTAGCTTTAAGGATCCAGTTTCTCTTATTCATGGCTGATTCTCTGATTCTGAAGATCTGAAAAAACTCAATGGACAAAATTTTCAATAAAAATTTAAGCAAAAATACACTCCATTTCTGAAAGACTAGTTGATGAATGCTGCAAAGCCGCTACATTTTTTCTGTAAGGAAAGAGAAAAATCAATGCCATCATCATGATGTGAACTGGTGCTGAGAATAATTGACAGTTGAGCAATTATTTTCCATAGATTACAGTTTTGTGATCAATTCGAACGCCGCCATCATCTTCTTTGAGAATGATTGTTCACCAGATGGATTACAAGGTGCCTCCTGTGGAAATATCCGAAAGAAGTTTACATAGAATAGGCGAGATCACAAATACAAAAATTTGCTTTATATGTACTTGAAGTTGAAATAGAGTGATAAAATATTATGTATGATAGTTTTTCCTTCAATATATCGTGTAATATTCGGATAAACACTGCTCTAAAACCCTCAACTTCAGTGAGACATTCAAACACAGCATTATTGCTGCATCTTTTGATCTGGCATATTCCCGAATTGCCAGTGTCACTATTTTGCGGAACTTCTGAGGAAATGTTATTCTGTTTCATCTTATGAATAAAACAGAACTTGTGTCAGCATGTGTTATATTGAAATGAAGGCTTCGTATTTGATAGCTGTTCTTAATTTAGTTATTCTCGAATAATATGCATGTATACCGAGTGCTATGTGATTATTTTTTCGGCCTGTTCACATTGTATAAAAATATTATGAATAACATCGAAAAGAAGTTGTTGGGGTTAGGTCTCTTATAGAAAACCAATATTTCTCAGTTAGCCAATGTTTCGGCAATATATTTCGCCATCCTCAGGGCTCTAAAATATAAAATTTGGACCATTGCAAAAGAAAAATTGCACAAGAACAATTTGTATAGAGGTTAAAGTAAGAATAAGAACGTGTAAACGTTTAGAGTTGAAATTATAATTCTTGAATATTGATACGAGCTCAAATTCCGAAACCAGTCTCAAGAAAGAGTTTTGTTGTAGACTCACATGAGTGATTTTGGTTTTTCTTCGTAAAAAATACAACAAAGCATAAAAACAACATAGATATAACGAGACACTGGATAAAATTGAGTGAGTTTCCTCTTTATGGTTTTGTTCACCATCTAATTCGACGTTCGAATGACCACTGAAGTGAATCGGGTGTATTGTTTGATGGGCACAAAAACTAACAGGTGCGCCTCATTTCTTTCGATCGGTAGATTAAATTGAGATAGGTAGCTCTGATTGCCCACAATTTGTGTGTTCTGAACATGTTTTACAAGAGATGTTGTATTTTTTAGGCTATCTCTTTTTTCAAATCTCGTTCGTGTTCTTTCATTCTCGTTGTTATGAAACGTTTTGTTTGTCCTATGTAACTTTTTTCAAAATTACTACATGGAATTTTGTATATGACATTTGATTTTTGTTCAAATGGGGTACGAGTTTTAATTTTTGTGAAGAATTTTGGTGTTGTTGTATTCTCATTTTTATATGAAACTTTTATATTTTCGCTGTTCAGAACTGTTCTTGGTTTTTCGGAAAGATGTTTGACATAGGGTACTTTTAGATGTTATGAGCTCATAACTTGAGAACGGCTGGACCGATTTTTTTTTTCGGGAAAACGGGATAAAGAAAAAAACGGGAAAACAGGAAAATGGGATAACGGGATAAAGGTATAACGGAAAAACGTGATAACGGGAGGAAGCGATAACTGAAAAACCGGATAACGGAAAAACTGAATAACGGAAGAACGGCCTAGCGGGAAAACTGGAAAACGGGATATAAGGAAAAAACGGAATAACTGGAAAATGGGATAACGGGATAACTCGGTAATGGGATAACAAAAAAACAATGTGTTTCACTATTCTTCAATGTCAGTAGATCAATTTTGAACTGAAATTATTATTCTGCATGTAACTATGAAATCATACAGGGTGTTTCATTATTGGAAGCTGATCTTGAAGGGCGATATTCCTTGGATGATTTCAAGAAAAATTCTTCATATGAACATAGGTCCGCAACCGCTTTATTTTTGAGATACGAGATGTTGAAATTTAACAAAAGAATCAGTTCTTCCCCAACATCTCTGAAACCGCTTTGGCTTCTTGTTTCAATTTTGGTACATGCAAAGAATGCATAAAAATACATTTTCCCATGAAGTATTTTCTCATTTTCATCAGTGGCGTCCCTGTTAACATGCCCTGTCATATTTTTGATCAAAATAATGTTACACCAAAGTTTTTTCCCCAAAAAATATTATTTTTGTAATTGTCCTCTCTATCTTCCCATGAAAATGGTTTTCTGCCTTTTTTCGTCCGGTGAACGGTTTTTGAGTTAGAAAATAAAATGCATTAATTTGCTTGTCCCTATGCCAAATCAGTCGCTGAAGAGTAGTATGATTATCTTGTGGGATAGAAACATCTAGTATGCTAAGAACACATTTTGTTGTTTTGAACATAAACAATTTTTGACACTCCTTTAGCTAGATACGTGATAATATTAACGTTATGCTTGCTGACGGGAACGCATATGAAGCCAGGCGACTGTATCAAGAGCCCTTCCCAAATAGAATGGTTCCTGATGCTCGAACGATTTCAAGCACCCATAGAAGGTCATGTGAAATAGGAAGTTTTGAGCCAAATTATCACTTGAAAGGAGCACATCGGACTGCAAGAACTCCAGCAATTGAGGTAGCTGTTTTAAATTCAGTTGACGAAAATCCTGAAATAAGTACGAGGCAAGTTGCTAATAATTTGAATATCGCCCATATTCTAGTATGGAGAATTTTTCATGATTATTCATTATATCCCTATCACATTCAACGGGTTCAGGCTCTACTTCCTCGAGACTTTCCATTACGAGTGAATTTCTGCCAATGGTTTCTCCAAAAAGTTACCGGAAATCCTTTATTTGACAGGGAAATTTTATTCACGGACGAAGCTAGTTTCACTAAAAACAGGATCAGAGATTTTCATAATAATCATTTTTGGGCCGAGGAAAATCCGCTTGAAATCGTGGAATCTCATCACCAGGAGCAGTCTCATTAAATGTCTGGGCTGGAATTATTGGAGATTACCTAATTTTTTTTTCACCACGCAGATCAAATGGACATAATTATCGCCGATTTCTTGAAGATAATTTGCCAATTCTGTTGGAAAATGTTCCTATTTTGATGCGAAATCGCATGTGGTTTATGTACGATGGTGCACCTGCTCATTTTAGTGCTCTGGCACGCGAATATTTAAACCAAAACTTCCATAATAGCTGGATAGGTCATGGGGAAACAGAGTCATGGCCAGCTAGATCCCCAGACTTAAACAGTCTTGATTATTTTCTTTGGGGACATCTTGAGACTTTGGTGTACAGTCAACCAATTTTAACTGAGGAAAAATTGCGAAACCGCGTAATAGTTTCCTATGAAGCAATAAGGAATACTCCAAAGAGTACGCGAGTTAATGACGAGGAGGGCTGAAGCTGCATACTTGCAAGAGGCGGACATTTTGAACAGTTAATTTGATTTTGGTATTTTTTGTTCATAATAGTTATGTTTTAAAAAATAAAATAGGTATTTTTATGCGTAACCATTACAAAAACTAAATAATAGTTATCATAAAATTATAAAAATCTTGCCTAGATCTTTTGGTTACCACAATTGTGAAATTAAGACTAAGAGAAAAAATCGAATAGCGACAAGCAAATGAATGTATTATATTTTCTAAATCGAAAACCGTCCGCCGGACGAAAAAAAGGCAAGACACCATTTTTATGAGAAGGTAGAGGACAATTACAAAAATGATATTTATTTGGGAAAAAGACAGTGGCGTATCATTATTTTGATCATAAATATGACAGGGCATGTTAACAGGGACGCCACTGATAAAAATGAAGGAAATCCTTCATCATGGAAAAAATTCATTTTTATGCGTTCTTTGCATTCACCAAAATTGAAAAAAAAAACAAAAGCGGTTTCAGAGATATTGGGAAGAACTGATTTTTTTGTTAAATTTCAACATCTTGTATCTCAGAAATAGAATAGAAAGAATAGAATTTATTTCTCGAATACATCATGTTTAAATACACTAAAATATACTATTTTATATGGAATGATTTTCATGTATGCTGAAGCTCATGTGAGCTATTGAGAACTGTAGTTCATTATGACTTGTTTTTCTACATACATAAAAGCAATTACACAATATGTATAATTAATAATCGCTGTTATCGTATTATAAGGTAATTAAGACAATATCTCACAATGAATAAATATACCAAAGAACATATTTTGTTAACGTAAAGACAAGTAAGTAATAACAGAATCTGGAGAAAATAGAAAAAAAAAGAATATAGAAAAAATTTGTGGCCATATTCCCAATATTAAAAGGTTGCATATATAAATAGTTTTGATGAAATAATGACTAGTGAATTTTATTATTAAAAGAAAGAAAAAAAAATGTTTATCATAATAAAAACGATTTATATGTGGTCATTGTAGAATTCTCTGATATCGTAATAAAATGGGTTTGAAAGAATTGTTGACCTTATTTTTAAAAATATTTAGAGGAATGATTCCTGTTATTGCGGACGGTAGGTGATTGAATGTTTTTATTGCCATATATAAGGGACATTTTCTGTTCACTGTGTAATTGAATTGTGGTGGAATATACTTGTTTTTGTTGCGAGTGTCATAGTTGTGGATATCCGTGGATTGTTCAAATTCATGTTTTTTTTTAAAGCTACTAAGGAAAGACGATATAGATACAAATTTGTAATTGTGAGTATTTTCAGTCTTTCAAAATGACTCCTACAGGATTCGGTTCGTTTAATCCCGCAAATGGCTCTGAGAGCTCTTTTTTGTATTATGAATGTGCTGTTGATATCTACTGAGTGTCCCCAAAATTCTATACCAAATTGGACTAAGCTGTAGAAATAAGCGTAATATACTGTGATTGCTGTTTCTTTACCAATGTTTTTTCTTATATTGCGAATGTAGTACTGCAAAGTTTTTTGATTAGGTTATGAATATGTTCTTTCCAATCTAACTTTCCGTCAATGTGAATTCCAAGAAATTTGACATTTGTTGTCCCTTGTATTTCCCCATAAGGTGTTTCGATATTGATTTGGTTTATATCATTATTTGGATGGGAGGTTATACAATGGGTTTTATCTGTATTAACACATAACTTATTTGAGGAGAACCAGTGCATTATTTCTGTAAGTTATCGCTTGAGTCTATTACACTCGTGTCATCAGCAAATAGGCAGAATTCCACAGACGGATAATTAGCAACTAAGTCATTGATGTATATCAAGAATAATATCGGACCCAGAATCGATCCCTGGGGAACACCATATTGAAGTTTTCCGTTATTAGAGTGGTATTGTTCTATTTGTGAATTACAATTATGTGTTATTCGGATAAGGATTTCGCGATCTGATAGATATGATTCGAACCAATTGTTCGCAATCCCTCGTATGCCATAGAATTCCAATTTCTGTAGTAAAATAGAGTGATCAACACAATCAAACGCTTTAGATAGATCGCAAAACGTAACTAGTGGAATTGGTTTATTTTAAATTTTGATGTTAAGTTTATTTATGAGATCGTATGTAGCATCCGAAGTGTTCATATTTTTTTTCTGAACCCATATTGAGAATTCGTGAGAATGTCGTGTTTATCTAGGAAGCTAATTGTTTGTTCTTTTACAACACTTTCGGGAATTTCTGAAGGAGGTGGCAGCAGTGATATGGGACGGTAATTTGTTGGTTGTTCTTTATAATATAATAAAGCGGTTGCGGACCTATGTTCATATAGATAATTTTTCTCATGGAAAAAATGTATTTTTACGTGTACTTTGCGGGTACCAAAATTGAAAAAAAAGCTAAAGAGGTTTTAGAGATATTGGGGAAGAACTGTGTTTTTGTTAAATTTCAACATATTGTAACTCAGAAATAAAGCGGTGCGAACCTATGTTCATACGAAGAATTTTTCTTGAAATCATCCAAAGATTATCGCCCTTTAGGACCAGCATTGAATTATGGAACACCCCGTATAAGTGACTCTCTAGACAACATAACTTTGGTTTGGTACTCCTACGAGAATGCTAGTATGCTCCTCAATAAAACGAATATGCCCGCACTTGAACGAAAATGTCAAATTCCAAACCGTTTGGGCTCTATGAGAGATTGAGGTTCAGCTAAAACGGTAGCAAAAAATATCGACGAGTGAACTCACCTATAACATTGACCTCTCCGCTCCTCCTGGCGCTGTGTCCCTGCTTGTTTCTCGCCCAGCACGTGTACACCCCCGAGTCAGCCTTCTTCTCCACGGGGTTAATGACCAGCGTGCCGTCCCCGAGGACCTTTTGCCGCAGATCGTCGGGCAGTTCTCTGCCGCCGCGTTCCCAGTGGATCTCGTCGATGGGATAGCCCGCCACTGGACACTTGAGCTGCAGGGTCTCTCCCGCTACCGCGGTCACTTTCGGGATCAGGCGTATGTACGGCATCCCTAGGGGAGATGTGGTGGATTATTTTGATTATATCAAACACTCAACATACGCATAATTCAGTAGATATACGCGGGAATATATTAGGCGATTTGAGAAGTGCCGGGTATTATTTATTTTATATTTTGACCGTTATATATATATATATATATATATATATATATATATATATATATACAGAGTGGCCACTTTTTTAATGGGATTGTATTGGTAACTTTTAAACCATAAGAGTTAGAAGGTCGGTCAAATGGAGAAAAAGTTGCATTCATAAAAGCATTGTCAAGCAGTTCAAACAAATCGAGATTATCAGGGCCGGTTATTGAGATATCATAAGAGAAGTAAATTCTGTCATTTTGATTTGTCTTTTTTTCCCACTTTATTTCGAATATTATCATAAATTGTCACGGGAGTTTTTTATTCGACAGTAAATTATCTCCAATTTGATATAATCAGATTCCGTATACAACGTTTCGTACGCTCTGGGCCATCCTCAACCTCATTTTTTTCAATACGGACCTGTATATTTTATGACACTTTTCGAAATAACTTTTAACGCTGAATTCAACGATATATCATACAATGTCATTCGAAGTTGATTTTTAGGTGATTTTGACCCTTATCCAAATTTCTTTGGGTCGGATCTGTATTACATTTAGGTACCTTTAGTTTAATCAACAACATGCAATACATTTCGATAAGAAAATCAACTTACTAATCTTCAACTGAATGGAACGTAACAGAATCAAAGCAAGAAACAAGTAATAATTATTTACAAATTTCAAGAGGTGAAAAACCTAATTCATAATAATTAAACGAAACTATCATTTAATGAAAGAAAGATCAAATGATTATTCGAAAGTAAATGATGAACATTAATGAAGTAGGTATTCGAAATGTCCACCATTTTGTAAAATGCACTTTGCGGTTCTGGAACCCATACTTCTTATACATTTGCTTATTTCGTCTCCTTGAATACCTTCCAATACATTCTCAATCTTCCCGCGAAGAATCTCTATTGTCGGGTTCGTAGTATCATAAATTTTATTTCTGAGATATGCCCACAAATAAAAATCCAGCGGATTCAAATCTGGAGATCTGGCAGGCCATACTACTGGACCTCTTGTTCCAATCCATGAATCGGAAAAAGTTCGACTTAGATAGTCTGTGACTATTCTTGAGTTGTGTGGACCACATCCGTCTTGTTGGAACCATGGACTATTACGCCGATACCGTATAGGAAGAGCATCCAACATTTCTTCTATAATTTCTACTTATTTTGCTCCGGTCAGGTTGCCGTCAATAAAATAGGGTCCCAGTAATTTATTATTCAACAAACCGCACCACATTTTCAAAGAAAAACGATATTGATGTCTAGCTTCATGAATTAAGTGAGGATTTTCTGTGGCATAAAAATGTTTGTTCCTTCGATTGAACATGCCAGAATTTGTGAATGTCGTTTCGTCTCCCCAAATGATATTGTGCGCAAAATTGTTGTTATTCCGCACCTTCCGTTGAAACCAATTACAGAATTGCAACGTTCTCTCAGGATCATTAGTTTTTGCACGGCTTGGTATTCATAGTCATGGTATCCGTGTCTCTTGACTTTTTTATTAACAGCACTTTTTGATAAATTGCATTCACTGGCCATAGTTCTCGATCCTATTCCTGGATTCATTCGAATTTGGGCCAGAACATTGATGTCATTGAAAGGCTCGTTTCGTCGTACATAAGGACCTCTAGGTTTGATGAATGAATTATGTGCAAGTAACGTTGTAGATAAACGTCGAAACATTTTAATATTTGGTGTGGTTCTTTCAGGATATAATTCACCATACCTTTATTGTGCTTTGAACGAATTTCTATCTAGTTTTATGAACACTTCGTACATATCTCTCTTCTCTTCATTTGTGTATCTTACCATATCGAATAAGTTGAATTGAAATTACTCAGAAAAGTATTAATGACACAATAATAAACGAAGTGACAAATAATGTGACATTTCTTGTTATGTTCTTTTTTATCCACGGCCTACTACTTGAAAATAATACATTCAATAAACCTAGAGTTGTGTGTATGTAAGAAAAAACAAGTCTATCAACGATATCAATGTTCTGACCCAAATTCAATTGAACCCAGAAAAAAAATCGAGAACTGTGGCCAGTGAATGCAATTTATCAAAAACTGCTGTTAATAAAATAGTCAAGAGACGCGAATACAATGATTTTAAATTTGAATACCAAGCCTTGCAAAAATTATATCGCAATGATCTCAAAATAAAGTTCGATTCTGTAAATTGTTTCAACGGAACAAATGACAAACCCAACAATAATGATTCCTCGCGAGAAGATTGAGAATGTATTGGAAGGTATTCAAGGAGACGAAATAAGCAAATGTATAAGAAGTATGGGTTCCAGAACCGCAAAGTGCATTTTACAAAAATGGTGGACATTTCTGAACACTTACTATTAATGTTCATCATTTACTTTGAATAATCATTTGATTTTTCTATCAATAAATAATAGATTCGTTTAATTATTATGAATTAGGTTTTTCACCTATTGAAATTTGTAAATAATGATTAATTGTTTCTTGCTTTGATTCTGTTAAGTTCCATTCAGTTGAAGATGAGTAAGTTGATTTTTTTATCGAAATGTATTGCATGTTGTTGATTAAACTAAAGGTACCTAAATGTAATAAAGATCCGAACAAAGAAATTTGGATAAGGTCAAAATCACCTGAAAATCAACTTTGAATGACATTGTATGATATATCGTTGAATTTAGCGTTAAAAGTTATTGCGAAAAGTGTCATAAAATATGCAGGTCCGTATTGAAAAAAATTAGGTTGAGGGTGGCCCAGAGCGTACGGAACGTTGGATACAAAAACTGATTATGTCAAAATGAGGATAATTCACTGTCAAATAAAAAACTCCGGTGACATTTTTTGATAATATTCGAAATAAAGTGGGAAAAAAAGAAAATTCAAAATGACAGAATTGACTTTTCTTATGATATCTCAATAACCGGCCCTGATAATCTAGATTTGTTCGAACTGCTCGACAATGCTTCTATGAATGCAACTTTTTCTCCATTTGACCGACCTTCTAACTCTTATGGTTTAAAAGTTACCAATACAATTCCATTAAAAAAGTGGCCACTCTGTATATATATATACATCAACTTTCTTTTATAATTTTACTTTACATTTCATTCATACTTCCTTCCAGTACGATGTAACATTACAAACAATACTATTTTCTGATAGGTAAAACCATAGACAAATTAAAAATAAAGAGACTGTTTGAAACATTGGCGATCTTGACCACCAAGTTTTTGGTACGGCCAGTCGCGGATGGAGGCGCTGCCCGCAATCCACATACGGATGACATGTTAATTTTCCAATTTCGACATTTGTCAGAAAATAGAAGTTTATTGTTTACACAATTTTTATTATGACAAACCACGCAATAATTTCAGAATAATTCTTCTAGTGTTATTGTCATCGAAAAATTAATGACAGAAATTATGAAATTATACTATGGACTTAGGAACCCAACATCGAAAATAGAATGTTTTGTTATTCGAGTTGACGCTGAAATTCCTGCAAATATTCTTTTACAAGGTGAAATATAAGCTGCTTTTCGCAAACTAATACTTATTTCCATCAATCAGTTGCAGAAATGTTCTCACAAACTGATACTTATTTCCGTCCACCATTCGAAGAAGTACGGAGATTATCATCAAACTAGAGTATTTGTTATACCTACTTGTTCTCCTTTGTGCTAATACATGAACAAAATTATTGAAGGCTTGTTGTAAATGTAATTTGTTTTTATTTTGGTTGGTTTGATGATAAGACTGAAGAATATTTTTAATTCTGTTGTTTTTCAGAGTTTTATTATTGTTTTGTCTGTAGTTGTACCCTGTCCTAGAAACAATAAAATGCGTTTTTATAGTGTTCAACTTATTATTCTTGTTTTATAAGAACTTTAATTTTGTTCTTGATATCATGAAAAAAATATTTATTTTGAAACTGTACTTTAACCACGAACGAACTAACAGATTCTACGAATCGATTAGTGTATATCTTTTATTAGTGATCGATTTGCCATTCCTGTATTTCATATGATACAGCCATCCATATGAAATACAGGAATGGCAAATCGATCACTTATAAAATATATACCATATCAATCATATAAAAGTAACACTTTTAAAAAACCCGCCCTATCTCAATCGGTATCTGAAGATAAATCTGTTTTACCAACTGTACTAACATAGTTCGGCCAGTTGCGAGATATGTCGCCACTGTCTAAACGTGGTGCCAACTTTTACTGCAGGTTTGACAACTCTCTTTATTTTTAGTTTCTCTATGGGTAACACTGAACTGAATATTTTTCCGTTCATGAAAAATAATTTGGTATCCAAAGTAACTCATCAGGGCAAAGTGATTGTTTAGCCTTTCTACAGTTGATAATTTTTTTCGTGTAATTTTTAACCAATCAGAACGTTCAATTTAGTTAAGTTACCTCGTATAACTTCGACTTGATTATACATAGAGTAGCTTAACAATCGAAAATTTTACAATAATTTCATTTCCGTAGCAACCACAACGACATCAATATACAACAATTAAGATGCCTAAAAACCCCGGTGTATTCACTGATTCGATTTTGTTTAGAATTTTTGGGGGACAACAAAAGAAAAACGTTAAATTCTGCTTAGAACTTCATTAGTAGATGTCGCAGTTGAGGAATGTTTGTTGTTTGTGTCACGCAAAATGTCAAACTTCTAACCTATGAAATTTTCTTTTTCTGTCAACATTACATCATGCAAAAAATTGTCTAACAACCTTCCGATATGAACAAAATCAGAGAGTTCATTGTAGATATCATAAACTATGTTGATGAAGTTGAGAAATCGATGAATCCTGATGTGCGACAGTCTAGGCTGCTTCCAGCTATCTTAGAATGACTTCTCAGGAATAGGTGAGCCCTACTAACAAAGGTGAGGAGAGAAAATCTAAATGCTTCTCTTTGATTTTTCAGTAACACCCCGCATGAGATAATCGAATAAGGAGGGCGATCTAAACCAAGCAGTTGTTCGGAAGAACAAGGCCCACTCCCAAGATCGATAAGGCTAATGACTATGATAAGGATAATTATCACTTTTTAATAAACACATGAATTTCACGAGTAATCGTGGACTTTCCATTCTATGAAGATATCTTGATTTTTGGCTAGTGAATTCCGAACCGTCACAGAGGGTCCCATGGCTCTTTGGAAGAAAATATCCACTATATTTAGAATTTTCCAATACTTTTAGTCAGAAGATCGTCATCTCATGGGAAAATGTTTATACAAAATATATGTAATATAAAAAATAAATATAAAAGTAATAATGAAATTATTTGACTTGCTAGTTACTAGATATATTACAATCACAAGTTGAGAAAAATTATTACAATGGGTAAAGGTAGTGTAGTTCAGAGAAGATTCAAATTAATTTATACATATACGAGTAATTCTACTAGTAGTGGAGTAATATTAGATTTTAGCTTCAGAAAGTTAGGGGACTATGGAAACTTTCTACTGTACATTAGTGATGATGTAAAGAACAACATAAAAAAGTTACCAACGTAAAGTGTTTGCTTAATTCATTATTTAACAAATGAGTTGCAAAATTACATTGTTTATTGAATATCTTAAAAAATATATAAATTTAAAAAAAACTGATACTGCCATTCGAAAGAATGGAAGGTTTTATATAAAAAAGGTATATAAACATTTTTTTTTAAATAAGAACTAAGCTGCAGTTTTTTTTTCCTAACGTACGAAAACGTACGGTAGCGACACTGAAGTGCATCTCTTGAGGAGCACGTAGCCACCCACGAGCGCGCTTAACTTAATTTGTTAAAAATGTTGATCTAATTGATAAATTAAGCTGACAAACATTCAAATGAAAGAAGGAAAAAGTAGCTAACGAGATGTATTGTTTTCAAATGTAAAAAAAATGAATAGGAATAGTATATATATGAAGTTACGTCAAAGTATAATTTTCTATAAAATTAATCAAAGATCTGCAATTCTTTGAATTTTCAAGATAAACATCTGAAATTTGTACAGTTTAGCCCCAAAATGACACTTGAGAAGGTGTGCAAATGAAAAAGAATCATAAAATTTCATTTAAAAAAATACAGTCGTCAAAATATTGAATGATTTCAAAAAATGAATGAATGAATTTTTAGGACATGCTTTAAAAACTCTAGTTTTTCAAGATTTTTCAATAGTACTTTCTGAAGCTTGTAATCTGTACTTCGGGAAGGTTTGATTGGTTTTATCAAAAAAATTGAATTAATAATAAAATTTCGACAAAAATAAACAAATTTTGCTCCAAAATCCGTGAAATTTTTTGTTAAAAGTTTACCTAACCAACATATATTTATATTACGATCTCAAAGGTATACGCAGCATATAATTTTCTTTTTCAATATAAGTGTAAATTGTATCAAATACGAAAATATTTTTTTAATAAATTGACGAAATGTTCATTTTTATAAATGAGTTCCTGCTCAAAATTTCTGTTTAGAATAGAAATATAAGTTTATCTTTTGATGTACTTTATATTGGATCGAGAATATCATATTTGAATGTTAGAGAGAAATTCAACATAGGAGAACACTTGATCGGTAAGTTTAGTGCTCACCTGACGCTCTAATTGTATATTCATTATTGAAAAAAATGAATAAATAATGGTGCCACTCGCAAAAATGGAAAATTTGACATAAAAAAAATAAATCAAATTTTTCTTTAAAATAAAAACTGTAAGCTGCAGAATTTTTTTGCTAACCTGCGAAAAAAATGTGAGGCGGTGACTCTGAAGTGCAGCGCTGGAGGAGCACGCAGCCACGAGCGCTTTATACTGAATTTGTTATAACTTTTGATCTAATTGATTAAATTAACATAACAAAAATTTAATTGAAAGAAGAAAAATGCACCAAACGAGAAGTCGTGTTTTTAAACTAAAAAAGTATGTTTAAAATTTGAATAACAAAATTGTTTTTCATTGTTTAGACAATTAATAAACAAGCAGCGCACGAATATAAGTATATACATTTTATTCTGCAAGCAATTTCTAAGTAATATCAGAAGGTTTTAGGAAAATCCATGGAGTCCTCCAGGATTCCAAAATAATGCATGATTTTAAGCTATTTTCACTCCGCTATATGAAGGTAATTTGAATTCTTGCGATAAGATGGTCGTGTTGTCTGCCAAAATAGTGAACACCTCTTAATTTGTCCAAAAGCTGAGAGGTTCTTTCACTCAGATAGGATTCGAACCAATTGAAGCTTCGTCCTCTGAAGCTTATGTAACAGTCAAAAGCTTTAGATATGTCGCAAAACACTTCCTTCAGACTAAAATATAGATTTTTCAGAAACCGAAAGATATTGCCCCGTACTTTTATTGGTTTGAAAGCTAAATTTAGTAATTGTATCTAATTTACAGCACTTCATTAAATCATTATCCGCCCCATCACAAGATGTTTATCATGAGCAAACAGGGACAGAAATACATAAGTACCAACTCGGTGGAGCCGTATCAATAAAAAATTAACCATACAAAATAAATTGGTACGGTTCATAATTAGAATTATTTCGGAACTCCTCTCGAAAATTCTATATAACACTGAGTACATGGAATAGTTTGTTCTAAACTATGTTAGATCGATCGATCAACCTCAAAATTGACATAACCTTAAAGGCGACAAAAGCACAGTCACAGAACGGATCAGAGACACAAATCACAGAAACACCCTGTGTGGTCTGTAATTGCAGTTTACTGAATTATGACAAGAAACGACGTCGGCGCCATCTGAAACTCTAGATAACTCCCTTTATCAAGTGGGCTGGTGTCCCCCAGTTTGCCCCAATATTTTACAGGTATAAGTGAATACACCATGGTTTTTAGACATCTTAACAACAATACACAAACTAACAGGACCGCCAAATTTTGACGTTTATCAATAGTTGTTTAAAAATGAGTCGATTCGGAGATTTATCATTAAATGCAATAGACGAAAGTATACAAGATACTGAGCCTCATAATGCAGTGAAAACAGAAAAATACGTATGCAAACAATTTCTTGCGTTTTGTAGTGGAAGAAACTATGTACTTGTTCAAACATGGTTGAAAATGTTGAAAATCAGCTTGCCAAAATGTCTGAGGCTAGCCCTGTTCAATTTCCTCAGTTTTGTGTCTCGTTAAAAAATAAAATCAAGTAGGCAGGTAATAATGATAGAAATGTCATGTTAGAAAGTTTGTCACAAATTTCTGATTGTTTTCATAACAAGTTCACCGTTTATTCCGAAAAAGAGTGCAAGTACGCTAACAAGAGAAGATAAAGCTATTTTCGCAATCCGACTAAGTTTAATGAGTAAATTTCCAATTTCCATACAAAAAATACTTTGAGAAGCTGATTTTCTGAATAGAATACAACCGTTGTCACGTTGACAGTTCAAAATGTACATCTTCCTTTAACGAGCTGATTATGAGAAGTTCCATGTAAGGTATCGACAATACCTTATATTTCAACAAACCTGCGTAACATTTCTGTCCTGTTTGATAGACAGGTGGTCCTTCGTTATTGTTACCCAAAGTTCATTAAAGTTTTTAAGGAGAAAAATACCAAGGGCTGTGGACTCATTTATTTCTGGTACTTGATTGATATCATCGCAAGATTTACTGTCCATTATATCTAAGAACAAAATTAACTACAACAAGAAAGGAAAATTAGGATATTCCCCTACCATTTCATTTCAGTACTAAATGAATGAATTTCCACTGAAATGACAGTAACCATTTTGAAAGATTGGGGTTTTCATATGCGAAAAGTTAATGGAGAAAATTATAAAGAAAATGTGGTTGTCACGATGTGGGACGTAACGGCAAAACAAATACAAGAAAAATATGTGAAGTAGTTCAATAGATATTGAATGAATGTGGTTTTTGTGGAGAAACAACGTTTCTTGACATGTTTTTTGGGTAACCTTCCACATTCTTAACATGAAAATATAATCAGGAAAATCTATACAAGTGTAGAAAGGGCAAACTAATTAGTTCACCCCGATAAGTTACTGCGTTCATCAAATTATATTTCCTATAGAAAAATGATTCGATTTGTCAGTAACATATTTTCCTGATTATATTTTCATTCTCAGACTGTGGAAGGTTACCCATAAAACATGTCAAGAACTAGTTCAATAGAGTTATTGATCCATTCTCTAGTCCCATATCTTTAGCCGCACGAAAGGCAAGAAATTCAAAAAGAAGGAAACTTCAAATGATACCGGACAAGAGAAAGGTTAGTGCGTCAGCATGTAAAGATACCGAGTACATAGCAATGATAGAAGCGTGGGATAAAAATACACCAGAAGGATTACAAATAAAAAAAAACTTAATTGCTTCTGTAAAACTTGCGTGGAAAGGAAAAGAAGGAGCGTCATGCTTGACTCATTATTTCCGAAAGGAAACTGGAAATGATGATACTCCAACTGGTAGAATACAATTTAATACTATTTTTACCAAAACCACACAGGTAGGAGCAAAACCGTGTGCTAATAATAAATGACTTGTACCCAATCATAATGAAGTCAGACGTTGTCCAGTGAGACTTCTAGATAAACTAATGATAAAAAGAAGCGAAAACATCAATGTTAAAACAGATAGGTTATTTCTGACAGTAAATCCTAACTGGAGAAAACAAAAACCCTTGGCTGGTACAAAAATATGCCAATTGGAGTGGATGAAATTAGTAAATGGACCAAAAAGTCTGCATAATTGGCAAATTTAAATATGACAAACAAAACATTTTCGAATCATTTTCACCGAGCCACTGCTGTTTCACAATTGGCAAAAGCAGGAGTATCGGAACAATAACTTATTAAAATAACAGGACATAGTAATAGCAACTCGATCAAACCCTACCCACAGTTAGATGAGCAACATTACCAAAACATAATGAATACGATGAGATCAAATTTTTAAAATGCTACAGGTTCAAGTGATAACACCTTCGGTATTTCCAGCACTTCAATGAGTAGTAGCCATGTTTCCAGCGCAGAAAATAACTCAGTTAAAAAAAACGTAGTATATAATAATTGTAATTTTCATTTTACCAATTTGTATTTGAATTAATAAATTGTTTATATTTACTTAATTCCCTCAAAAATTAATCGTATCAAATACAATACATACTTTGAAATGAATACGGTTATACATATCAAACTTCCTGCATAATTACAAAGAGTGTCAGTGTGACAGTTTGAATAATCCGACCGCGAAGTTATCGATGTATAACCTGATTATTTTGAAATACTTATAGTATTACTACTGATTATATAGATTCCCTGACCCATTTAATTTTGAATTCCGATTGTGGAAGGTTATTTTTCCAAAAAAGGGTCAAGAGAGATCATGTAGAGATCATGTTCGAATCAGCTACTCTTTGAATGTGATCAAAGCTACAGGACTATATGGAATGAATACAACTCCTTGAAAGAAGTAGCCAACGAAATTGCATTACCTATGACCCATCTGATGAACGAATTTTCTCCCTAGCGAATTTATAAATGTTATCACTCCCATTTTCAGAAAAGGTGACAAAAACGTATCAAACTACAGACCTATTTCTATCTACTCACTAAAGAAGATCTTCGACTAAACACCTAAAAACCAAGATAAACAAATGCAATTCATTATAATGCAAACAATTTCATTTTGGGTCATCAATATGGACTAATGATGCCATTTTTCTTAACAATCAATGAAAAACAGCAATCCGCATTTTGTTTTTTCTAGATTTGCTAATAGACCAGGGCCAAACGATTTTAAAACCCAAATTCATGAAAATTCTACAGTGTTAAACAATATTAGTGGCCACATTTTTTGCAAACGAAAAACCTTTTGATTTGTTGAAAATATGAACAGGATTGTTCATAAAATCAGATGTGGAATCATCTGCGACTGAAAAATAAACTTTAGTCACTATCCTTTTGTATTCATTTACTTATCTGGCTAGTTTTAGCTGATATTATCATTGACCTGGATCAGTTGTGTGCGAATGGATGTACAGCTGAGGGAACT
The DNA here is from genome assembly GCA_018342105.1 of Gonioctena quinquepunctata. Classification (NCBI taxonomy): domain Eukaryota; kingdom Metazoa; phylum Arthropoda; class Insecta; order Coleoptera; family Chrysomelidae; genus Gonioctena; species Gonioctena quinquepunctata. Next base: position 44,102 of record JAFIRS010001987.1, read on the forward strand.
AACTTCTTTCTTAAGGATGAGGCCAGGCGCAAACTTTGCCAGGCATCTCCCATTGAATGTAGATGACATTATATTACATGGAAAGTAATCTTTTACATCAATTTCAACGCTTATTTGCAATAAAAAATTCTCGAGATTACTGAAAAATCGATTGGGAAAAAGTTTTTTTTTTAGCATTTTCAATGATATTTTTTTATACGAACAATATATCTTTTTCATGCCATCTTAAGATCGAGTTACAAAAAAATAGCGCTGATAAATTAAAATTTTAAAATTTGTAAACCAACTTTTTCGATTGAAAATTAGTTTTTTTCAAATTTAAATTCGTATACAATCGAAAAATCAATATTTTACTTTGAAAAAATTTCAGCTCATTTAAAACACAAAAAAAAACGTTTTTACCATGTTATTTTTGCGGGAAATAAAAATTAAAAACAAAAAAAATTGTTTGTAGCGTTTTTCGTCAATTTTGAGGTAATGCTGAAAAATATTACAGATTTTTTAATTAACTACAACTTCTACATTGGAATTTTTTCTATAGGATGCATATTTCAGCCACAAATCATAAAAAACCAATATCCCCGCCCCAAAAACGTATATTTAGCTACACCCACCCCCTTCCGGAACTTTTACTAAGTAGTCCTGATTTTTCTTAATTTACTTATAATTTACCTTGGATTTTCCGACCATCCACGTACTGCTACGAATTTTTTTTGTTTCAAAAATGATTGGCTCTGGCCTACAAAGCCTTCGATACTGTTAGTCCCAAGCAGCTGTTAGAGACTTCGGAAGACTCAGGAATACCGGTAAACCCATAAATTGTTGCAAATCAACTCTTGGAAAGAAAGTGAAACGATACCCCAAGCTCAGAAACAACTATCAGATGCAGTATCAATTAGGAAACAGTCCTTGGTCTAATACTTTTCATCCTGGTCATAACCTCACCATCAACATAATAGGAAGTAAATAATAGTTTAAAAAAACTAAAAAACACGCTTCTATAGAAAACCAGACTTGAAAAATAGAAGATAAGAAAAAAATGTATTTAAAAAAAAGAAGCGTGGGGTGCATGGTATCGCCTCGGTGTGTAATGAACTATATAATTATTGATACCATGCACCCACGCTTTTTTTTTAAATACATTTTTTTCTTATCTTCAATTTCTTAAGTCTGGTTTTCTATAGAAGCGTGTTTTTTTAGTTTTTTTTAAACTATTATTTTTATAATTTTTTTGCAAATTGAAAAATGGAATAATCTTATCAAATTAGGTAACCATTATCTCCGACCCCAAAAACCCCCACATACCAATCTTGAATAGAATCAGACCATAATCACAAAACACGGCCACCATTTTGAAACTGCCATCTTGAATTTTTCAATTTTCACAGAAGAATCATAATATTCGACCCCAAAAACCCCCACATACCAATTTTGAATAGAATCAGACCATAATCACAAAACTCTGCCGCCATTTTGAAGCCGCCATCTTGAATTTTTTTTTATTTTAAAAAAAGAATCATAATATTCGACCCCAAAAACTCCCACATACCAATTTTGAATAGAATCAGACCATAATCACAAAACTCTGCCGCCATTTTAAAGCTGAAGCCGCCATCTTTGAATTTTCCAATTTTCACAAAATAATCATAATATTCAACCCCAAAAACCCACAAATACCAATTTTGAATAGAATCAGACCATAATCACAAAACTCGGCCGCTATTTTAAAGCCGCCATCTTGAATTGCCCGATTTCTACAAAAGAATCATAATATTCGACCCCAAAAACCCCCACATACCAATTTTGATTAGAATCAGACCATAATCACAAAACTCGTCCACCAGTTTGGAGCCGCCATTTCGAATTCCTCAATTTTGACAGAGGAATCATAATCTCCGACCACAAAAACCCTCGGATACCAATTTTGAAGCGAATAGGACCATAATCACAAAACTCGTACCCCATATTGGAGCCGCCATTTTGTTTTTTCAGGACACAAAAATTTCTTAATGCATTGTCACCGGAATTATGTACACTTGCCAAATTTCAAATCATTCGGACATCTGGAAGTGGGGCAAAATCGCGCCCAAAGAAGTCGGTTACAAACAAACATACAAGTGAAGCTAATATAAAGCGTGTGAAATAGCAAGTTTTGCAGATGACTCTGTAATTTTGTATTCAGACAAAACATGAACAGATCTGGGAAATACTGCAGAAAAAACCTGCAACAAATATTCGATTGGTTCAATTACAAACTGATAGAATACACTTGAACTCGAAAACAAAGTCAAATCAATAACGATAAAGTCCACAACAGAAATAAAATATCTGGGAGTAACACTCGATCACCATCTGAGATGAACATCTTTAAGTCAATAGTATGTTTCTCACTACAGAATTCATGTCATCATCGAAAACTCCACCTATCAATTCAAATCATATGTGAATTCCATTCCTAACTAGTATTTTTATACTTGGATGAATTTCAGTTCGTGAATATATCGGAATGTAATGGGCCGTACTAGTAATCAGGTTATATATTTAAACTTACTGCCATTAGAATTAGAAACCATCAATCCAGAATTGAGCTCTTCAAATTACATTGTCTCCAAACTACCATTACAGTAATTATTATTTGCGTGCAAGTAATTAGTATGGCTCAATAGATTCGAATAGGATGAAGCGGTCTTTGCTGCTATTTACAACTTCCCGAATATAATTCTGGTCGATGAAACGTTATCACGATAAGGACATGTCGTCTTGAGTTCATTACCAAAAGGAAATGAGTATTATACCAATCAGTCAACTAGTACCATGAAGATTAAAGATATAAGGACGAATAGTAACACTATATTCACATTTACATTTCAGAAGGCTGTGTTAATAACTTCAATTTATATAATTGTTAAATGTGGAGTTTATCTGTGAAATTAGGAATATAAGAATATTAACGAAAATAAAAATAACTCCAAATCAACTTGGACAAATCTGTTATGACTGCTCGTTACTTGTTAAAGCCAGGCCTCAACTATACTGGGCGTTATTAGTCTATTGACCAATAACTGGACCACAATCCATATTTTCACTGAAAAATCCGAATTTGTCTCACTTCTCAGGAAACGCCCCCATATCTTCAGTTATTTTCGGAGTAGACTCCTGTAATTTTCACCATCGTTAGATATACCGAGGATGAGTCTGAATCTCTTCTGAAGTTGACCTGAGTGACACTGCACGCGATGGACAGAACGATTTTTGCGAAAAATTATATTAGGGGCAGGATAGGCTCAAAATTGATAACTCTCGTTTCAGACGTCCGTCGTCTTAATGGATCTGAAAGGTTTTCACGAAGTTTCCAATGCTTGTTTATGCAATCGTCTTCAGGTGAATACTGTCAACCTTGGGTGCTACTTACTTATTTATATGTCTGTCGGTGTAATGCATGCAATTCCGCCATGTGCAGTGGTACGTGTGATTTCGCGCGGTGTGTTGGTGCGTGGAGTTTCGCGCCTCTGCAGTCCGCCAGAAAGGGCAATTAGTGGTTTCCATACGTTCTAGATCTCAACGCTTGGTTGACTAAATGCGTTATTGGCTATGATATGGGCGATCCCTCTGAATTTTTGTTTGAACCAATGCTCCTTTCTATGTAGAAGATTTGCGTCGTTCCATAGAATTCGTGCTCTCTGTCTGGAACTGGGACAAAGGAAGAGAGGGATCGTGAGAACATTGGTAGAAAGAGTGTTGCACATATGTAACGACGAGGAGTCACTTGATGCCGAATTAAACCACATCAGAGAGAACCTTCACCAGAATGGATACACTAAGAAACTCCTAGGAGAAGTATTGAAACAACTCCAGACAACCGCCAAAAAGGGCAATTAGTGGTTTCCATACGTTCTTGATCTCGACGCTTGGTTGACTGAAGGCGTTATTGGCTTTGATGAAGGCGATGCCTTTGAACTTCCGTTTGAACCAATGCTCCTTTGTATGTAGAACACTTGCATCGTCCCATAGAATTTGATGGTGCTAGTCCAGCCGTGGTTAGCAATTCCCGATTTTGACGTTTCTCCGCGTTGAATCCATTTCTTGTGCTCATTCAATCTTACCGGTGATGCCCTCTCTGTAGAAATCTCCGCATTCTCATGGAACTTCATAAATACAATACTTACTGGATTCATTTCTGTTGTCAGGTTTGGTTTTGGTGAAGAAAGTCCATAAAGTACTGCCGGATTGGAAGCCGCTCTTGAGTTGAACTTGTTTCCGAACTCTCTGATCTTCTCGGAGACACCTCTGATGTACCGAAGGCAGATCACTGTGTTTTGTTGTGGCTGTTCAGAATCCATCGCTGCACTACATTGAGATTTCCAAGATGCACATGTCAGTTGGTGTATGCCCAAGATTTTTTCAGATATTTTCTCTGATTTTTCCAACATTAAATTTTATCTGGTGATCCCATCGAAAATGTCTATCTACTATTATACCCAGATATTTTATGGACTCGGTTTCAGGAACTTCCGAATGTTCATCAATTTTCATGTTTCCTAAATTTGGTAGACTGTTTGCATATGAGACAAAGGGTGAGTATTTAGTCTTTTCCATATTCAATGTGAGTTTGTTGAGCTGAACCCACTTTTTCATTGTTCTCATATCGTTCTCAGCTATGGTTTTTAGTTCACTCCATTCTTCAGCTCGGTATAGTATAGCAGTATCGTCAGCAAAACTGATAATTGTTCCTTCACTTTTCAGTGTCAATAACCCATTAATGTATATTGTAAACAATAGGGGACCCAACACCGTGCCTTGTGGGACAATTCTATATTCGCTGACAGCACCATCTATGCTTACCTGTTGTTGACGGTAATTTTTTATTAGGTTATGTACGTTACCCCTCATCCCATTAATTGATGAAAATAACAAAAGTGGCAACAACTTATAGCATTCAATAATTTCATGAAGCAAATTCAACATTCTTATACTAACTTCGATAATGATCACCATTGGAAAACTTAATCATAGCTTCCTAGGATATAAAAATCTGAATGTACTCCATATTTGATCCGACATCAGGACCAATAATGAGGGATAATTCACAGTGAAACCAGAAACAGTTATATAAATTACCGTAGATGTTGAGCCTGGCAGAATGTGAGCTCTTCCCGGCTCGATTTTCTGCTGTACACGTGTATTCTCCCCCGTCTTCCACCATCACGTTGCTGATGTTAACGTGACTTATCACGTCGCCATGTACCGTGACGTATTGACCAATCACGAATCTGGAAAAAAAGGAGGAATTTGATATCAATCTTATGGAGAAAAAATCCAAAGAACTGGAAATCATTAAATAAAAAAAAAGAATGGATGACAGCAGCTATAATGAATTCAGATGAAAGGAAAAATAACCTTCATAAAGCAATGAAAGAAAATGAAAACAATGTTTTATTGAAACTTGATTATATTACCTATAAAAATAAATTAACATCAATCAAAGAAGCAAAAATTAATATTACAGTTATCAAATTGAACAAAATAATTATTCGCCAAAAAGTTTATGGAAATGTATTAAAAAGTTATGCAAAGAAAACAAATCAAATTAATTGATAAAAACTATCAAATTAGAAAACAATGATGAAACACCAGACGAGAAAATAATACTAAATCATTTTGTTGAAAATTATTCAAAAGTTGAGGAAAATTTGGCTAAAAAAATCACAAATAAATTCAATATTTCAAATTATTCAATACCCTTCAATCGAAATTCCTCTTTACTAGAAGAAACCAATGAAGATTAAATTGGAAATACAATGAAATCTCTGAAATTGAATAGAACTCCAGGTATATATAGTTTAACGTCTGAAGTTTGAATAGCAATAAATGAAATAATTGCTGAACCCTTAGCTCACTAATTCAAACTTTCCTGGGCGATGGATAGGTCACAGGGGAAGTACAGAATGGCCACCAAGATCTCTGGATCTTACACCTCTAGATTTTTACCTTTGGAGGTATCTGAAGTCAGAAATCTACGCCACTGATCGCCAAACAATGGAAGAGTTGCAATGGAGAATAATAGATACATGTGAAGAAATAGATGAACATACTTTCATCAACGTGAGAGAAGATATTTATAAAAGGACACTTTATTGTCAAGATTTAGGAGGCTGCCACATTGAACACTTGATGAAATAATTGTTGGGGTTAAATAAAAGTGTTATTCAAAAATAAATTATAATTATTTAGCTAACTAATTTGTTTTGATTGTGAATTTACAGAACACATTCGTAGCTTCGAGATTTTATGGTACGCGGTACTGTATATCCTTAATAAACTCTCTTTACGCCTCTTATTAGTCGAATTCATTAAGAGATTTAACTACAAATTAATATTAACGTTTAGTTAGCAAAATGTTTTACGTGAAGTGACCAATATCCATACTTCATTTTAAATCGGAATGTCACTTTTCAAACATAAATTTTCGAAAACAATTGAATCTAGGAGCAAAGTGTATAAGAGAAAACTGTTGAGAATTATGAGCAGATGTCGAAAATGGAATTATATACGGGGTGATCTTTTCAAAAAAATTATTGAAGATGGCGCTCAGCAGCCCTTTTGGAACTTTTAGCTGTGATTTTTTCATGAAAAAGTAGGTTTTTATCTTCTATTTAAGCACTCCAAATTTCGTTGCGATATACCAGGGGGTTCAAAAATTAGTAGGGGGGGAACGGACTTTAGACGAGCACTGTATATAAGAATAGAACAACTGTCGACACGCATATAATAAAAAATGTTGAGTTTTTTCTACTGATATTTATTTTCCGCCCTAATGAAGTTAGGAGGCTAATCATCTGATATACCGATAGTGGGGGTGGATTCATTCCAAATTCCTCATGGCTCTTCCAGGATATATAAACATGGATCATTCAAAATCTAATTTTCGAAAATTCTGCCAAAACTGGATGAAAATTTTGTCATCGTCTTAGATAACTCTCCCACCTCCCAAAAACTTGAGAAAACACCCAATACGTTATTCATAAGATCTCAAATGGTGTACTGGCTAACTTCAAGGAATATCAAATTGAGGAATGGCTCTCTCAAAACCTCTAGGTACTATTGAAGAGAAGACAAATAAACAAGAAATTAAACCGACGGAATACAGAACTGAAAAAAAAAATAAATAAACCTTCTTAGTCTCAATAACTAAGCTCCTAAACTAATGTAAGTAACTAATTTTGAGTCGGCGCCAAACAAACAAGCAAATCAATTAGGTAAGGCGTAAAATGATGGCATCGAGTTGCGCGGTGACATTCTGATATTTTTTTTGAAGTAATTCATTGATCTTCGTTGATTGTTCGTTTGACGCCAACTCAAAATTAGTTACTTATATTAGTTTAGGAGCTTAGTTATTGAGACTAAAAAGGTTTATTTTATTTTTTAATTTTCAGTTCCGTATTTCGTCGGTTTAATTTTTAGTCGAAAAGTTTTAATTTTTCATTCTTTTGTGGCTGAAATCTACTAATTACTACTTACTTGTTTTTTTATTACTTCCAAAATACTTACCCAACTCACCTCAACTATTACCAGTTAAATAATATACTTTTATTATTTGTTGCAACATAAATTATTTTTGTTGTTCTGGTTAGTTTATTTCATTACTTTGTATATCATTCCATCCTCTCGTGGAATATAATGATTGTGACGGATGTAGGAGAACAAAAATAATGACAATAGCGATCTGTCATTGTCAACTACATATGTGTGCCAATGTTAACAAGTAAGAAATCAATTATCCCCTATTTTTCTAGCTGTAAGGGTGAATAATTCCATTCGAAATCCAAATATGATCAACTATGAGGTATGCCCTATCTAATAATGAAAGAATCATCCAAATCGAAGAAACCAGTACAAAGTTATGCCTGATAGAATCGGTTGACGGACTAGAATTCAGAGGGTGAGTGACCAATATCCTTCATTTTGCTACCCTTAGGGCTGGATTTCATCTTTCAAATGGGACCAACTCCGAAGTACACCCTATCTATTGAAAAAAAAAAAATATCGGAATCGGACGTCTCAGTAAAAAGTTATGCGTGTTCATACATAAAAAAAATATACGCGTCGACTAGAGAACCTCCTTGTTCTTGGTTTCGTCGGTTAATTATAAGTATGTCATGATGATGAGAATATTACGTCTATAACTATTTGACTTGAATCCTAGGGAACTGTTTCGGGCAGATGTAGAAATGCTCGTATCAGATACAAATTCTACATGCAATTCAGCAGACTTGAAAACCTTTCCAGTACAGCATTGTTAATTATCTCGAAAAAAAATAATGGAATGAGTGCAAAATAATGAATCCATAAATGTAGTTCAGCTTTTCAGTCACGGATTGTTTTTTCCCTTGACTGGATATCAGGGGTCCTCCGAATTATACCAACGGTGTACGTGCCTGGATCAAAGGACAATTACAAGAAAGCAAAAGGGGAACTGCCCGGATATTGGAGACATATTTCCGAACCCACGTCGGGTTGTCACCGTTACTTTGGTTTATGGAACATAAAACTACCCAAATGTTGTCAATTTTTACACAGTGGGATGGAATGTGGCTTTCCATCCTGATGAGCATGCTCTAAATTTCTCTATTACTCTTTATATTTCTTCAGCTAGTTTCATACACTCAAATAATACCAACCTATATTTCAATACGGTTGTGATGTTATTCACAATCACAAAAAACACCCGACTGCAGAAATCTCTGTTTCTCGTTAAAACGTGTAGAGCCTTTCAGATTGCATGAATAACTTCTGTAGAAAAGGAAAACATTCTCAATTGAATATTGATAGAAAGATTTTTCTGTGAATTGAAAAATCCACGATTAAAATGTTAGACATTCACAAAAAATAACTTCATTTTAATCGTGGATTTTTCAATTCACAAAAAAATCTTTCTATCAATATTCAATTGAGAATGTTTCCCTTTTCAACATAAATACCCCACAAGAGGTTATCTTGACGATGGAAGATAGTGACTAAAGTTTATCTTTCAGTCGCAGATGATTCCACATCTGATTTTATGAACATCCTGTTTATATTTTCAACAAATCAATCTATCATACCCCATGACAGGTTTTAATGTCAAAAAACACTAATTTCGAAGTATCTCTCCAAAAGAAATGATTCTAACTTTTTCCATCTTTGCAAAGTGAGATTGCTTCTTGAAAATGTGTTTCCCATTTCTTCAGGTCTTCCTGATGATCGTGGAAGCGTGAAATATATTTTCGTCGACAAAAATGTATTGAAGACCTAGTGAATGCGATGTTTCTCCAATGTTACGAATGATTTCTGGTGAGTACTCTCTTTTGGAAAACATTCTTCTTTGCCTCATTCATTTTTATGAGTTCTTAATTAAGACTGGAATAAAAAATCAAATAACTATCTGAATGAAAATGCAAATTTTCAATTTTAGAGTTTTTCTTTTGAGTTAGGGCCTTTTCAGAATATCTATCAGATGTAGTTCAATGTCCAGCGTGGCTTTAGCCGGGGAAGTAGTTGTTTTCTGTTAGACATTCACAAAAAATAACTTCATTTTAATCGTGGATTTTTCAATTCACAGAAAAATATTTCTATCAATATTCAATTGAGAATGTTTCCCTTTTCAACATAAATACCCCACATCACATTTCGACGATGGAAGATAGTGACTAAAGTTTATCTTTCAGTCGCAGATGATTCCACATCTGATTTTATGAACATCCTGTTTATATTTTCAACAAATCAACTTCTGTACGTTGATAATATATGGAATGATTCGTCGCCCCGATCGTGGGATGGAAATATTGAAATAATTATATTTTCATTCAAAGATGTGTGAGAGTTTATTCATATGCAGAATCGAATTGAGAAGGTTGAAGTACTTGGCAACCTGATATATGAAATCATTTGTCGGTCCGTTGGAGGGGAAGCACTCGGGATGAAAATGTTAAAAAAAACTCCGATACACCGACCAATAATTTCATATATCAGATATCATATATTTCGAATTTCCTAATTCGATCTGCCAACCAAAAACTCTCCTCTGCCGTTTGATTGAAAATTCGGTTTTTTCAACATTTGTACTATAATTTCTCACGTATAAAATACTATATGACCATAGAAGATCATGTGAGCAGATTTTACATCTCTCATAACAATATACAGTGCTCGTCTAAAGTCCGTTCCCCCCCTACTGATTTCTGAACCACCTGGTATATCGCAACGAAATTTGGAGGGCTTAAATAGGAGATGAAAACCTACTTTTTCATGAAGAAATCACAGCTAAAAGTTTTAAAATGGCGGGTGATCACCATCTTCAATAATTTTTTTAAATAGAACACCCCGTATATTATTCCATTTTCGAAATCTGCTCATAATTCTCAAACAGTTTTCTCCAATACACTTTACTCCTGAATTCAATTGTTTTAGAAATTTTACGTTTAAAAGGGACTTTCCCGGGTTTTAAAAATGAAGTATGGTTACTTTCGGAAAAACATTTTGTAACCGTTGTTTTTGGGATTTGGGTTAATTTTAAAATGAATTCGACAATAAAAGGCTAAATAGAGTTTATTGAGGAAAACAGTACCGCTTATCGGAAAATTTTCGAAGTCTACGAATGTGTTTTTGTATATTCAAAAATAAAAACAAATTAGTAACCCGAAAAATTAAAATTTTTATTTTTTTAAATCATTTCATTTAACCCCTAAAATTATTTCATCAAGTGTTAAATGTGTCCCCAAATCTTGACAATAAGGTCCCTATTATAAATAGCTTCTCAAGTTGATGGAAGTCTGTTCATCTATTTCTTCACATGTATCTATTATTCTTTGGTTCCAACTCTTCCATTGTTTGCCATTCAGTAGCGAAGATTTTTGACCTTAAGTACCCAAAGGAAAAAATCTAGAGGTGTAGGATCCGGAGATCTTGGTGGTCATTCTGTACTTCCCCTGCGACCTATCCATCGTCCAAGAAAGTTTGTATCGAGGAACTCTCCAGCCATTCGATCGAAATGAGGAGGTGCCCCATCCTGCTGAAATATTTGATTACTATCGTTTCGGACGTCCATCGTCTTATTGTATTTAAAAGGTTTTCACGACGTTTCGAATGCTTGTATCTGCAATCTTCTTCTGCAGCCCGCCAGAAAGAAAAGTGGTTTCCATACGTTCTTGATCTCAATGCTTGGTTGACGAAGGGCGTTATTGGCTTCGATGTAGGCGGCCTCTTCGAACTTTCGTTTGAACCAATGCTCCTCTCTATGTAGAACACTTGCGTCGTCCCATAGAACTCGATGGTGCTCAGTCCAGGCGTGGTCAGCGATTCCAGATTTTGATGTTTCTCCACGTTGGGTCCATTTATTGTGCTCATCTAATCTTACCAATAACGGTCTCTTTGTCTCTCCAATGTAGGAATCTCCGCATTCACATGGAACTTATGAAGTTTTTTTCTTCTGAAAGAGGCGGTCTTCCTGATCTTGGAGCATCTTTCAGCGTACCAGTTGCTGGGAGCTCATTTGAAAGTTTGCGCAAATATGACCTCGAAATAGGATTCTCGGGATATCTATCATTAAACATACGGACTGCTAGATGATAATTTCTTCCAGCTTCTCCAAATACCAAAACTACTTCAAATTTATCGTCTAAACTACGAGCCATGATCACACTTTTTATAAAAGGATTTAGGCGCTTAACGGACTATCCGACAGCCGTTCAGTTTGACAGTAAACAAGATGTTACCGCGACAACGATTTTTTCCAATGCGAACTTGATTGAAAGCAACATTAGTGTTTCAGGTTGGGTTTGAATTGACCAAAATGTCAATTTTCAAACGTCCATATTTCGAAAACAATTGAATTTAAGAGTGAAGTGTGTTTGAGAAATGTGTTGAAAATCATGAGCAAATTTCAAAAATGGAATAATATTGGAATTATTGAAGATGGCGCTCAGCCGCCATTTTGAAACTTTTAACTGTGATTTTTCACGAAAAAGCAGATTTTTATCTCCTATTCAAGCCCTCCAAATTTAGTTGCGATATACCAGGTGGTTCAAAATTAGTAGGGGGGAACGGACTTTAGACGAGCACTGTATATATCATTAATGAATACAATAAATGAAATTGCATCCATAATATTTCCATGTAATACCCCCATCGCACTGCTTTCTTTTTGATTTAGTTCTACTGATTGTTTCACAATACAAATAAAATAAACAAAATTGGACCCCAATGATACTTCCATAAATGAACCGAAGGCTGTTTTCACAAGCTTCAATTTACTTCCACCTGTCCCGGTGTCTGTAATCAAATCTTGGAAGTTAAATTTCTAGTTGCCTGATTAACGTGAAATTTGGCAGGTGTTTCAAGTTTCCGTGACAATGCATTATGGAATTTTCGTTAGAGAAAAATACAAAATTGCGGCTCTAAGATGGCGGACGAGATTTGTGTTTATGGCCCCATTCGACTCAATATTGATATGTGGGAGTTTTCGGAGTCGGTTTTCGGGGTCGGAGATTATGAATTTATTTTCAAAATTCATGAATTTAAGATTACGGCTTCAATATGGTGGACGAGTTTTGTAATTACGGATCGTTTCTATTTAAAATTGGTATGTCGGGGTTTTTGGGTTCGGTGATTATGAATTTAGTTGAAAATTATTGATTTCATGTCAAAATTCATAAATTGAAGATGGCAGCTCCAGGATGGCGGAAGAATTAACCTTTAGTCTGTTTCCTCATTGAAGAACTAGAGAGCTCAGAACTTACAGCAAGAGCCTCATAATAACGATGCTTCAACAAGAATGCATAGATTAAGGCGTACTCACTGAAAAGAACAAAATAAAATAATTGGTAAAAAACCTTTTTAAAGACAAGCTTTCATTCAAATGCCCTAAAAACTAAAAAATATTTGCTTCGAATGTGTGACGTAGGTTATTCCGTGAGTTATAGATTCAAAAGCTTGTCGCTTTTGTATACGAACTGAAAACTTTGCGTGAGAAGCTCTTGAATCTATAACTCACGGAATAAACCACATCCGAAGCAAATATATTAAACTTTTTAGCGCATTTAAATAACAGCTTGTCATCAAAAAAATAAATTTTTTTCATTAAGTTTTGTTGTACAAATATTAATGACTAACCAGTCATAAGAATTTCCACGAATTATATATTTATAAAAATTCCTTAATGATCGGATTGATCTAACTTTTCTATTGTTGAAAAATTCTGCGTTGAAAACCATGCTGGTGATGAGGAATCCCTGAAATTCATGAAAAGGATACTTATGGTTTAGTTATTTTTATTCCAATAAATATTGATGCCTCTTTTATGAAGTGGTTTCACAACAGCAATTTTCACTTTATCTGGGAAAATTTCGTCCCCAAACTACACCAGAGTCTCAAGCGCACAACTTTTCGATAGATATGTGTACTATAAACATCGATCATTTTCTGTAAACGGGCTCGAAAACAAAGTGTGGCTATGAAAGGCTGCCGACCTTTCAAAACCACTAACTACCAATGAAAATCCTATAATATCTCAATTGAAAGGTTCTTTTTTCTTCTCATGGATCTTCTCTCATCAAACTCGGAAGAAAATTTGCACCTTATAATTGTTCAATTCTCCCATGTATTCAAGTTCATTCATAGAATTTATTCATTATCAAATAAATTCCAGATGCTCATGTCAGATATCAGAGAGACAAGAATGCAACTTCAAATTAGTCTGATTCGGATGGTGTGTTTTTCTCCAAATATGCGTTATGTAATTTGAACTTAATGGGTTTCACGTTGCGTTAGTAATTTGAACTTTCACCGCAGAGATTGACCAATTGACCAACTGTATATGGCCACCGCGATCTCCCGATTTAACTCCAATGGATTTTTTCGTTCAGGGTTATATGGAAAAGGTGGTGTATTTCCATACGCCAACAACTAAAGAATTTTCAGCAGAGAGTTCGCACAGCCGGGCAGTTAATATGCAGAATTAAGTACTATTATGGGATATTTACGAAATTATGGGTTTTGGGTATAGAGTGAATTAGAACGCTGATTTTCATGGAAGGATTAAATCATAGGAAAAAACAATGGGGTTTCCATTTGAAAAAATTGAGATTTTGAATGTTTCTCATTCACTTTCTGGACCCAGTTTCTTGCGCATCCTGTAAATGATTCATGAAGATAAACAGTGTCCGCCATAAAGTTGGCTACATATAGGAAAAAAAATGTTATTGAAATTTCTGAGAAACTCTGATGGTGGTTCTTTTCTGCATGTCTGACAACTAAAAAATCCGTCAAATTGACAAGATATCGAAAAATTCTATTGAGAAAATGTGTTTGGCGTCCAACGAGGACCCCATGTATCAATTTTGAACCATATTGAAAAAAAAAAATACCATTTTATTCCTCTACCCTAACTGAGAAACATTATACATTCTTGTTTTATCTGGAAACAGCTTTAATAACCTGAATCACATAAGTTTGTGTCAAAATTAATCGAATATTTGTGGAATACACAATTTGCGGGAGATTAATTATGAAAACACGATTTAGTCTTGTCACTAGATGTAGTCATGCCCCTTATATTGATGCACATGAGCTTATTCAATATTCTCAACCCGTAAATTAAATTTAAACTAACAAATATTTGTAATCAAAACTCATTTATACATTATTCATCCTTGCTAAATTTGATATTGGTTAGTAAATTTGAACTTCAATGACTTGGCTATATTTTTGAATTTTATAAGGCGGCTTTGAAAAAAGATCTACTTTTGTTGTAACAATAACAAATGTCACAATAACTTTTCGACGATTTTGTTGGAGTTGTTCTTTATCAGTTTTTGTGTGTTTCAAACTATCAATAGAAATGGCCCCAAAACTGAGAACACAATTTTTTTTTTAATAGTATTGCTATATGGCAAAAATTATCATAGCACAAGAGAAGTAGCTGAAATTTTCAATGGAAGGCATCCAGACCAAAATTTGCATTTTACTACGGTGGCAAAGATATTGCAGAAATTTAACGAAACTGGTTCAGTTGAAAACAAATATAAAAGTGATTACTATCGTTTCGGACGTCCATCGTCTCAATGTTTTTAGAAGGTTTTCACGACGTTTCGAATGCTTGTATCTGCAATCGTCTTCAGGTGAATACTGACAAGTTCCGGTGCTACTTACTAATTTATATAACTGTCGGCGCAATGATGCGTGCAATTCCGCCATGTGAAGCGGTGCGTGTAATTTCGCGCGGTGTGGTGGTGCGTGAAGTTTCGCGCCTCTGCAGTCCGCCAGAAAGAACAATCAGGGGTTTCCATACGTTCTTGATCTCAACGCTTGGTTGACTAAAGGCGTTATTGGCTTCGATGTAGGCGGCCTCTTTGAACTTTCGTTTGAACCAATGCTCCTCTCTATGTAGAACACTTGCGTCGTCCCATAGAACTCGATGGTGCTCAGTCCAGGCGTGGTCAGCGATTCCCGATTCTGACGTTTCTCCACGTTGAGTCCATTTCTTGTGCTCATCCAATCTTACCGATAACGGACTCTTTGTCTCTCCAATGTAGGAATCTCCGCATTCACACGGAACTTCATAGATGCAATTCTTACTGATTTCATTCTTGTTGCCCGGTTTGGTCTTGGTCAGGAAACTCCGTAAAGTACTGCCGGATTGAAAGCAGCTCTTGATGTTGAACTTGTTTCCGATCCTCCTGATCTTCTCGGAGACACCTCTGATGTACGGAAGGCAGATCACTGTGCTTTGTTGTTGCTCTTCAGATGTCTTCGTTCTCCGGAGTTGTTTCAATACTTCTTCTAGGAGTTCCTTGGGATATCCATTCCGGTGGAGGTCCTCTCTGATATGGTATAATTCGGCATCTAGTGACTCCACGTCGTTGCATATGTGCGTCGCTCTCTCCACCAATGTTCTCACGATCCCTCTCTTCGTCGAACTCGGATGGTTGGAGCTGTAACTGAACTGAACTTGTTAGTATTCACCTGAAGACGATTGCAGATACAAGCATTCGAAACGTCGTGAAAACCTTCTAAATACATTAAGACGATGGACGTCCGAAACGATAGTAATCAAGTTACCACATCGTCTACAACCTTCAAACAAATATAAAAGTGTTCACGTTAAGCCTGTTGTGAATAATAAAAATAATGTAAACAATGTTTTACTGACAGTCACTGAGACACCAAGAGTTTCGACGAAAATCATGGGAGAAAAGGCAGAAATATCTCAAACCTCTTTCAGACGAATTCTAAAGCCGAATCACTTTCTCCCATACAAACCAGAAGTATTGCGAGAGAGGGATTATGACGCTCTATTTTATTTTTGTGCATGGTTCAAATGGTGTCGTCAGTTCTCAAAACTGTAGATGGTGGGCAGATCATAATCCTTATTTTACTATTGAAGCCAAGGACCAATATAGTTCCAAAGTGAATGTATGGTGTGTAATTTTAAATGAGCGAATTGTAGGTCCCTTATTTTTCAGACAAAGTTTAAATGGCGAACGGTATTTGAACTTTTTACGGACCGAGATATCTACATTTATCGACAACCTACCATTACAAGAGCGGGTTCGTTTATTATTTCAACAAGATAGGGCTTCTATTCATTCTACGAATGGAGTGCGGGAGTGGTTGAACAGTGAGTTTGGTGAGCAGTGGATAGGTCGATATTCAGGTAATCCTTGGCCTGCTAGAACTCCGTGTGATTTTTTTTATGGGGTTACATGAAAAGCAATGTAGAATATTTAGAAATTTGTATAAGGAATTATGTAGCACTGATCAACATAACTATGTCGAAAAATGTTCATCGCGAAATGTTTTCCAGAACAATTCCATGTATGGAGTGCGAAGGTGATCACGTAGAATATTGAAAATGTGTACATTGTTTGTTTATTGAGTTTATCTACCTGAACAATACTAAATTCAATTAGAACAAATAATGCATTATTAAGTTTTAATTACAAATATTAGATGGTTTAAATTCAATTCATGGGTTGAGAACATTGAATAAGCTCATATGCATCAATATACAGGGCATAACTACATCAAGTGACAAGACTAAATCGTGTTTTCATAATTAATCTCCCACAAAATGTCTATTCCATAAATATTTGATTAGTTTTGACCCAAACTTATGTGATTTAGGTTATTGAAGCTGTTTCCAGATAAAACAAGAATGTATAATATTTCTTAGTAAGGGTAGAGGAATTTGGCCCATTTTTCGGCACCACAGACATTTTTTTTAAAATTCCCGCCAAACCTGAGGTCACGTGATATAAGCCGCAAAGGATTTTTCAGTTGTCAGACATGCAGAAACTAACCGCCAATAGAGTTTTTCAGAAATTTCAATAACCATTTTTTTCCCATATGTGGCCAACTTTATGACGGACACTGTATGAAGATGTATATTTTTAGACAATGATAGAACCTAATGATGCCATTCCAATTAAGACAATTTTGAGCCCCAAAGCATGGAAGTGAACCAAATTGAATGAAGCAAAAGGTCCATGAACTACAACATGAATACGATTCACGCCAGAATCCGAACTGAGTTCCGAACTCCAGATGTGATCTATGAGCATTTGATTTCCTGGAAGATTAACAAGTTCAGAGAGTCGAAGCGCATAACTATTGAAAAGTTTCTCGATTCGATTCAGTGCCCTTTGAACACCTGTAAATGCTTTCTGATGAGGTAGAATTGTCGGTTGAATCGCATGCAAATGATTTTGCAGATATTGCAGAGGAAGAGTCGCTTTCCATAGATGACACGTATGTGGGGGTGTATGTTTGTGATTTTCTTGGGAATCATATAACTGATTCTAATATGAATGAGTCGGTGGCTTCGATCTGTTTATATCACAATTGCTCAAATTATTTGATTTTTTTACTTAAGATTACGTATATTAAAAAAAAAGGTTTGGCTTGCAAAATGTCCTGACTTGAATGTACCCGGCCGAACATTTCTGATTAATTTTGGAAGACACGTTGGATATCTGTAGCATTAGACCAGGGTCGATAATTTTTTGAACAAAAAAAAATAGTAGGATGAAACCCATTGGAAAAGGAAGAGAATATAACAAAAATGAAAGGAAAAATAATTTACGGGCGATCTGAGGTCGGAAAGTGGAAGGGGGTGAGTTTTTAAGGGTACAAAACGGTTTATCCCGATTTTCGGCAAAATTACAAGTCCTATAGAAAAAAGTAAAGTTGTAGGTAATCAAAAGATCTACAACTTTTGTTTCCACACTTTTTTCACATAACCTCAAAATTTATGTGAAAAATTCAAATAACCAAGTTTTTTTTTATCTTTTACAAAAAAAAAAATTCCACGAAATTTGGTGAAAATTTACCTTTTCATGTCCCAAACACACTGTAATTTTTTTGATTTAAAATATTTATTTTTCCACGTTATTTTGACTTAATATCGTGAAAGCACCCTAATTTTCAATAAGAAATTCTCCCGTCAAAATATCAGGTTTTTAAAAAAAGTCGGTGGGCTTTTTGTTCGTTGAAATCTCTACTTTCTGATGGTGTAAAAAAAATATACATTACTATAGTAAATTTTCTCAGAAAATGCAAAGAAATAACAGGTAGTAAGGCCCAGACCCTCCTAGCCCCTTCCCCACTTCTCTATGAAATACCTTTTGATGGGCTGAAATTTTCCGTAAGTCACTCAGGTATATAAGTCATCTTAAAATAGCAATAAATAGGCATCTACGCATATAATTTGAAGAAGATTCTACAACTTTCTCAAAATATTGTAGATGTCTTATTAAATTCGGATTCGAGTTTTTTTCGTTTCTTTGCATTTTCTGCCATAGTAATGTACTTTTTTTACACCATCAGGAAGTAGAGATTTCAACGAACAAAAAGCCCTCCGACTTTTTTTAAAAAGCTGATATTTTGACTGGAGACTTTTCGATATTAAGTCAAAATAAGGTGAAAAAATTTATATTTTAAACAAAAAAAATTACAGTGTGAGAAAAAAAAAATGTGTAGAAGATAAAAATAAAAAACCAAAAACTTGGTTATTTGAATTTTTCACATACATTTTGAGGTTATGTGAAAAAAGTGTAAATACAAAAGTTGTAGATCTTTTTATTGCCATTTAATTTTTTTCCATAGGACTTGTAGTTTTGCCGGAAATCGAGATACACCGTTTTTTACCCTTAAAAACTCACCCCCTTTCATTTCCCGACCTCAGATCGCCCGTAAATTATTTTTCCTTTCATTTTTGTTATATTCTCTTCCTTTTCCGAAGGGTTTCGTCTTACTTTTATTTCTTTTAACTTTTTACCATTTTCAAAGGCTTCAGCCCTGGTCTACATAATGAAATACGAACTATGATATTGAGGTAAGATACACAAGAAAAAATCAATCCTGTCCGTATATATAAAACAATATTTTGTGAATTTCATGAATATGCGTTAGTTTTGTTGTTTTTCTTTTTCATTTGTATACTTTGAAAGTTGAGAAACAACATTGTTTTCCAAGAAGTGGATTTCGATGTATGTTCAGAAAAGTCTGCAAAGTAATAAAATATTGAAATTACTCTACGATACTGCTCTACATACTTTCTGCTTATTCTCATATCTTTTTATTCTATTATAACCCCTACATATTTTTAATCATTGCTGATAGGTTTATCAAAACATAATGTTTTGCACTAACACTTTATACTTTGAGTAGTTGTGTAGTTTCGGTCTTAGGTCTTAGTACCCGCAGGTTGAGTGGAAGAAAGCACTTGTTCGACTCTGAGCTAACTGCCATTTGATAGTCAAGTATTGATCAATTGTTTCTTCTTGTTCACCATTTTCTATCAATAAAAGCGATTATTATTAGTATTAAATGTCAGAAAATGGTTATCCTCGAAAGTACCTAGTTCTGGATAAGCAACACACTTCTTTCCTCTTGGTATTTTTTATCATTTTCTAGGGAAAATATATATATATATATATATATATATATTTATATATACAGGGTGTTACCAAATGAGGGCAAAAGTACCTAGAGGGTGATTCCTTCTCAAAAATTAAAGGGAGTCTTTTATGTAAACAAAAGCTCTTAGGCTTTTTCTTGAAAAGTTTCACGCTTCCAAAAATGAGAAAAAAAAATTGTTCTTGACATTGCTGAAGAGTTGAAGAAATGGCATTCTGTGGAAATGTTCTACCAATGAAAAAGCTACATATGAATATTTTTTTAATTTTATTGTGATCTTTCAAAGGGATGGAACATGCAACCCCAATTCAATTTTTTACCAGAACTTTTTAACGAAACAAAATTTCTCAATTTGAAAATATGTGTTGAGAAGGAAAACTTTTTTAACTCCTGTGTGGTGTCCGTGAAAGCAATAATTTCCTATTAAAAAAACTAAATACAACATATGTGCATGAACGGATCTTCTGTAAATGGAATCGAAAAAATCTAGTAGCTGTCACGTTTTGTTTGCACAAATTGTGACTTCAATCGTATCATTTTAAAATCGAAAAAATCTAATAGGTGGCTGTCAAGTTCCTTTGATTTATATGTGGCAGCTGAAAGTTCAATTGTGTCTTTTGAATCTTCAATATGAATAATTACACTAACGCTGAAATGGCCGATATGCATTTCATGTATGATCGTGCCAATGGAAATATTTGGAAGCTAGACGGCTCTATGCAGAGATGTATCATCAGCGCGTGATACATCATCACACAATTTTTGCACATCCTCACCAACATCTCAGTGAAAGAAGGACTTTTCAAAAACGAACAACTGATTGTGGTCGTCCACGAGTAATAAGAACGGTGGCACTGGAAGAAGAGGTTCTCAATATGATTGAAGATGGTCGAGTAGACTTTTGTCAATTTTTAGAAAACGTAATATTCACTGACGAATCCAACTTTTAAAGGCAAAAGAGTACAAATTTCCATAACAATCATCTATGGACCGAAGTTAACCCACATGCAATTCAAGAAGGTCGGTAACTTTCACTTAACGTTTGGGTCGGAATTATTGGCGAAAATATTATTGGACCGTATTTTCTACCGTTAAGGCTAACTGGTGCAACCTATACAAATTTTCTCCAGGAAAAGCTTCTAATTTTACTTGAAAATGTTCCACTAGCTTCGTCCACGAATGTCGTTTTTGCACGATATTGCGCCTGTCCATTTCAGCATAACTGCTCGTCAGTACTTCGTTGGATAGGCAGAGCAGGTCCTCAACCTTGGCCTCCCATATCTCCAAACTCAAACCCCTTGGACTTTTGCATCTGGGGGTCACCTGAGGTCTTTGGTTTATACGACCCCCATTGAATGTGTGAATGATTTAAGGAATCGCATCATTGCAGCCTGCGAGACAATCCAAAACACACCAGGAATATTTCAACGTTTGCGCCAGTCTATCAGACGATGACTTAATTCTAATTCTAATTAAGTCTAATAGTTGGAGGTGGTCATTTCGAGCAGTTTTCATAACTCCGTTGCGTTTGATCTTGTTGCCTCTTTCTTTGTTGTAATACACATAATTTGGTTTTGTTTGTATTTTTAATTTGATATTATATTAAAACAAAACATGGTATTTATACATGTCCACATTAAAAGTCAAAAGAAACGAAAAATTTTTGAAAAACTACGATTGAAGTCACAAGTTTTGCAAACAAAATGTGACAGCCACTTACCAGTTTTTTTCGATTCCATTTACAGAAGATCCCTTCATGCACAATGTTTTATTTTATCTTTAATCAGGAAACTATTGCTTTTATGGAAACAAAACAAAAGTTAAAAATGTTTTGCAATGAATCGTTCTTTTTGATACATATTTTCAAATTGGTAGATTTTGTTTCGTTAAAAAGTTCTGGTAAAAAATGGAATGGGGGTTGCATGTTCTACCCCTTTGAGAGATCACAACAAAATTAAAAAAATATTCACAGGTAGACTTTTTATTGGTGGAACATGCTCACAAAATGACATTTATTCAACTCTTCAGCAATTTAAAAAAAAAACTATTTTTTTTCCTCATTTTTGGAAGCGTGTAACTTTTCAAGGAAAGGCCTAAGAGCTTTTGTTTACATGAAAGACCCCCTTTAATTTTCGACAAGGAATCACCCCCTAAAAACTTTCGCACTCATCTGGTAACACCCTGTATATATATAAACTCACTAAAATTATTTCAACGTTGTTTTGAAATAATGCTAGAATGCATGACATTTCACATTTTCAGAAAACAAATAAATTTTTCAGATGGTTGCACTTCATATTGCAACGATGATTCGGGTGAATATTCAACTAATGATAATTTCTTCAGACATATTTGCAATGGAAAAATGATCAAACATGCTTGAAAATACAAAATTAATTACTCCGTAAAAAACAAATATACTTATATTTACACATACAGTGAAGTCTATTTTTATAGGCTGACCATCCATAGTCATAGGGCATCTTTCGATGAATCTGTTACAAATAATTTAAAAAAATCGAAAATTAAGAATTTTTCAAAATATATAAAACTAGCTTTTGCCCGCGTTTTGCCCATATGGATTTCAAAATGGCCATACTTTTTTACACGCTTATTGATTCAATGCAAGAAATTTTTCGAAATTTCAATAAATTCAGCGCCACGCTAACATTTCGCAAAATGAATAAACAAAAAAAAAGTGATGATTTTTTCTCCCCATACTCACCTTCCGTGACTTGGTAGGGCAAATCCATCGAGAGTCCATGATATTTGCGGTGTAGGGTTACCCGACGCGCTGCATTTCAGGGAAACTGCAGGTCCAGGTTGAAGTGTCTGCTCTATGAAGCTATACAGAAGGATAGGAGGTGCATCTGGAATCAAAACATAGAGTGATTGCTGGTTGCATACTTTTTGAATTTGTGATCGATTTTATTGATAATGAATCATCGGAAATCATTGACAATCTAACCCTCAATGTGCGACAAGAGATGTTCGATCAGCTAGACGGAGCTTCCGTTCATAATTCTTGGATGGTTCGAGAGTGGTTGAACGAACATTTTCCATTACGTTGGATTGGTAGAAATAGCCCATATGAACAATGGCCTCCTCGCTCTCCTGACATAACACCAATGGATTTTTACTTCTGGGAAACTGTGAAGAATGAGGTATACAACTCTAGGCCATTAGTAACAACTAATAATCAAAATTTGAATTTTTTCATAATGAATAATAGGTTTTTCATTCTTATTCTTACATTATGACGAATTTATTGTTTTCGTAGCTTCTTATTCAGAATCATTAATTGAAAATCGGTCTTGAATATGAAAATTACAAAAAAAACAAAATTCGAATTTTGCGTTGAAATTCGGAAATTGATTTCTAAGCAACTTTTTCAATTAACTTTTTTCGGTATCTCCAACGCGAAGCAAAATATCGAGAATTTGCCCTATTCGCGGAATCGCAGTAGGCTGGGTTCAAGGGCTGATTATTGCGAAAAGTGCGGCCCATGAAGTTCCACGTCTGTACCAAAAATCAAATCTCTGCTTTCAAAAATGACTAAACTACAGGGGTTCATCTTAAGTGTGTCACACTATATATATATATATATATATATATATATATATATATATATATATATATATATATATATATATATATATATATATATATATATATATATATATATATATATATATATATATATATATAGTTGTGAAGGTTAGACGACTGTCTAAGTTAAAGAAGAATCCTTTTTAAATTCGGGTATGCAGTCAACAGGGGTATGGAAAAAGTGTACTCTTTTTTCTATTCAAGCTTTCGAGTCATTTATTGTCTCTTCATCAGGAACTCTACAATGAATTAAATTGAACATTATAATATTTGAAAACCAATTAGGCATGTGTACTTACAAAAGTGAGGTTAAAAATCCCTTTCACTTGCAGCAAATTATAAAATACCATGTCACAACAGACAACACTCTTGGTAAAGTCATATATAGTTAAAACTTTGATCAAAATTGATCAAGATTACTTAAACATAAGTGTATAAACAATATATATATATATATAAATATATATATATATATATATAATATATATATATATATATATATATATATATATATATATATATATATATATTTATATGTATATAAGAAAAACTGAGTTTAGGAAACACAAAATACCAATTTTATGTTTTCCTTTGAGGTTGCAGTCAATAGGAAATGGCCATGTAAAGAAGACTCTTTGTTAATTTGTCGAGCTTTCGAAATACTTTATTTCATTATCAAGACATCTGAAAAGAACAAAATCACATTGTAACAATGCTCTTTTTTATGAACTATAAAAAACTTACTAACTCGAGGTTGCTAACAGGAAAATATCGGTGCACATCACAAATAAAATCTTTAAAAATCAGTTTGTAAAAAACATCTTCGACTACTTGAAAATCTCATGTAGAATATGCAAATTCATGTCGAATTTGATTGAAATACACACGTGGTGATCCCTGCAGTGGATTGTCGAGAAAGGACCGTGAAAGCGGTCAGAATAATTGATATGATGTTAGAACCAATGAGGGAAGAGCACATGTTTATCCCACTCTTCCCTCATTGGTTCTAACATCATATCAATTATTCTGACCGCTTTCACGGTCCTTTCTCGACAATCCACTGCAGGGATCACCACATGTGTATTTCAATCAAATTCGACATGAATTTGCATATTCAACATGAGATTTTCAAGTAGTCGAAATTTTTACAAACTGATTTTAAAGATTTTATTTGTGATGTCACCGATATTTTCCTGTTAACCTCAGTTAGTAAGTTTTTATAGTTCATAAAAAGAGCATTATTACAATGTGATTTGTTCTTTCAGATGTCTTGATAATGAAATAAAGTATTTCGAAAGCTCGACAAATTAACAAAAGTCTTCTTTACATGGCCATTCTCATTGACTGCAACCTCAAGGAAAACATAAAATTTGGTTTTTGTGTTTCCTAAACTCAGTTTTCAACTAGTCCAGTCAAGAGACTACCCTCTTCTATATATATATATATATATATATATATATATATATATATATATATATATATATATATATATATATACATAGATATATAGATATAGATTTATAAAATATCGATTTTATTTTGTTATATTTTCCTGACAATAGGCTTTCATATCATTTTAGTGTAAATATATATATTTATACTAAAATGATATAAAGCTATTTAGAAAATATAATTTATATATATATATATATATATATATATATATATATATATATATATATGTATATATATGGTATAGATTTATAAAATATGCTTGCTTGCGCCTCTAGGAAATGTTTGTTCAAAACAAAATGATACCTACATCAATCATTGAAAATTATATTTATGTACCGAAGGGATAGCACACAGATTGTTTTATCCAGGATATGCCTGATGGCGTGAAATTTGTGAATTGGTTATCTCAACCATTCAGTAATATGGGCAATATGATCATTCCATTTCCGATGTATAATATACCTGATATTGATGTTTTTTCTATATATGCTACATCCATGCATTGTAGAATTTATGATAAGATTCTTTGAATCGAAAATGACATCATTTTTTTTACAATGAGACTCAAAAGATTGTAGTTGAGCCTAATTTTAAGATTTGTCATGCAATTTTCTGTATCAACATGTAGGGTTCCCCCTGTATACTATATCGTCATCATATCGGACTATTTAATCTTTTTTTTTAATTGTATTAATATATGCGAGAAATAGTAATAGACCCTGTGGAACTCAATTTTGACATCATAGGTTCATCAGGTAATTTCTTCAACAATTTGTAACCTCTGTGAAACAATTTTACTTTTTAATATTTTTACGATATGAAAACCATAATAACATTCCATTCGCATTTCAATGCCTCCACCTTCTCCTGATGACGAGCTGACAACTCGAGAAATGGTTGTTTCGAATACACACTTACTATTTTCCGCATTCTAATGTCTTGAGTACACCCGGCAATATATTCTTGGCAGTATAAATCTCTAAAGCCCAATGTTCTTATTGTGATTACGTACGTATACATTCTGAAGCACTTTCATTAGAGCTGATTCGGAGGCATATATGTTTCAAAGAACCGGAGTTGAAATTCATCGGTTCGATAAGAACATATTTGATAATTAGGTGTTGACGATGAAACATCTCAGGAAGTTACTACAAATGGCTACGGGGTTCTATCAAATTCAAACGGGGATCATCATATTCCTGTTAGCATCGCACTTAGTGGTTGGTGAAGAAAATAATTCTCAGTACCTAATATGACTCTCAATTTGTCGAAGAACGTTTGCACTCCAACTGTTTAAGCTTTGATAGTTCGTGTGATGACTGAATTCATCGATTTTTCTACGGCTGCTGTTTCTACTTCTAGAGTCTCAACTTGTCTTTTGGTATCTACTCCCCGATTGGCTTCAATAGATACTGTTGGCCTGAAGAATGATATCGGGGGCCAAGGATACAAGCTGGCTTGAAAAACCTACGGAACTGGAAATAATGACGCAGCTATTTCCAACTGAACTGAATACAGGGAATAGAAAGGAGGTGAGAGAGGAAGTGACACCATTTACAATAAAAAAACTCTTACTGGCCAGTAGAAATCTTGAGGCAGGAGAGATGGTCAGCATAGAAGGTATATATCCAGAGACCGGCGAAAAAGCTGTGAAAGCCGCCCCAGTAGAAATGAACTTGATGAATAAACTTCTGGAACTCCATCGGTTCCCTCCCTAGTGGAAACGCGCAAGAGTTTCTCATTCCAGAGGGAAAATTCGACGACATGGAGAGTGCTACAGACCTATGGGTAAGAGTGCCTACTGGATCCCATGGGTGAGCTATACGAACTACTAGCCAGAAAAAAGCTCCTAGTAGAGGTACATAAAAAAGGAGTAGTTTCAGACATATAATTGGGCTCCCAGAAGGCAAATCAACCATCCAGGCCGTTCTATGGATTACACAAATGGTTCAACAGGAAGTGGTGTGCGCTCTCCACGTCAGACATCAAGAACGCCGTCAATACTGCTGAAAGGGGCCTCATAGTGAAGAAACTAAAGGAAATAGACCTGAGCTGGTATCTGATTACGATAAAAAAAACAATTTTTGTGCAAAAACTATTGAGCTCAAGGTACCAGAAAACAGGAGCGCAACAATGAGGGTTCCACAAGGCTCGATCTTCGCACCAACTCTGGAATATCCTGTACGACAGTGTATTGAGAACAAACGTACCAAAAAACTGCGAGACCGTCGTTCATGCAGACGACCTGACCTTACTGGTTGAAGTAGATAGCAAAGAAAATATTTGCAACGCCGCGGAGGTCTCTCTAGCGGTAATTCCAAAGTTGCATGAAGAGAAATCAGCTCAGGTTAGCTCCTCACAAGACAGAGGCAGTCATCGTGAAAGGACCTACGTTGAGAGAAGGAATTCATTTCTCCATTGGAGATGCTACAGTTACTCTCCAAAGGCATATACAATATCTAGGAATCTGGCTAGACAATAAATTGAACTTCAAAGAACATGTACGCAATGTGACGGAGATAATAATTTAATAATAATAACTTGAATCCTTCAAGATCAAATACATGATATAGGATACGCCAAGAACACAAAAAGGTAGACAAATAATCAAAATACAAAAATACAAAATATAAATGTTACATATACACAGACAGAAATAACATTTTATCTCGAGTTTAAAAATTCAGAAATGCTGTAGAAACAGTTTTCTTGCAGATATTTCTCCAATTTTTAATTTGAACATTTTTTTGGTTTGAATTTTCCTTAGATCAGTTGGAAGATGGTTGAAAAATGTAATTTATGTATATGACGGACTGTTCTTAAAGAATGATGTATTATGAGTCGGGATCCTGATGAGATCTCCGTTTCTAGTCGAATAGTTATGATGTTAGGAAACAGTGTCGTACATATGTTTCTGTTTCAGAAATAACATTATACATTTGAAAATATATATACATGGATATGTTAAGATATTGAATCTTTTAAAATATTCTCTACAGGAATCTCTAATCTTTAGATTGAAAATGAGTCTGATGACTCTTTTCTGAAGAATAAATATTCTGTTGGAGTTGCTGCAGCTGCCCCAGATGTTGATATTACAGGAGATGTGGGAGTAGATTAAGGCATAATAAATATTGATCAGTTGAGTTATATCAAAAATATTTTTCAGTTGTAGAATGGCATAAAAACCACTATTCAACTTTTTACAAACAGCATTTATATTTGCTTCCCATCTCATATCACTATCTACGAATGTTCCGATAAATTTAGTATTTTCAGAGATATTTTTTACATCATCCATCACTCTTACTCGAAAATTTGTTACAATTTTCGATCTGCGATAGAACTGCATACACACCGTTTTGTCGGAGTTCACAATTTAATATTTTTTTTTTTTACACCAGGTTGTGGATTCCTTTGACAATTTATTCAATTTACCTTCTAGTTCCTCGGGACTGTCAGCATCAGCAGCCAAAGTTGAATCATCAGCATAGAGAACTATACATTGTGTGCTTATATGGAGTGGTAGATCGTTTATAAATAATAAAAAAATCAGTGGACCTAAGATGGAACCCTGAGGAACTCCCAGGTCCATAGGACCTATGCTCTTGAATTTTGACAGATATTTTTCTATGGCGCATGAGACAGAAAGTTACCACAAAATCCTAAATGGTAGAGTTTGCTTTCGATAATGTTTGGGTCAATGGTATCGAATGCTTTTGATAGATCGAAAAAGAGTGCTCCAACATATTTTCCTTTATCTATAGAATCGTAAATATATTCAAAAAAGTTCTAGGAAGCACTTTCAATCGACTTTTCTGGACAATAGCAGGAAGAGAGTATTGCTACACTGTCAAAGATTATGGTCAGATAAAGAAATATGCTAGGAGGAGTTCTCCAGTCAATCATTTCATATGGAGCCTCAATGTGGTCAGGAGTATACAGGAGTACAGAACATGCTGGAGACTGCCGGAAGGAAGGCACTTCTGAAGATGGTTTCTACACATTAAGTATTGGAAAAGTTATGGACGAATTATGCCTTTATTGTGGTGATGGTGTGGTGTGGTATACAAGAGAAAGGCAGCAGTTCAGCCTTAATAGATGGAGCAAACCTTGGAGCAAAAATGTCAACGATATGATAGGAAGCGAAAAGTACTTGAAAAAAATACGAAGTCATATCAGCAATATAATGAAAATCCAGGAAGAGGAGCACCATCAGCAGAGACAGCTGTAGAAAGCGATTGAAAGACAAAACAGACCAAAAAGAAAAAGAGAAGGCTTGCCCGGAATCCTGACGTCGATTCCAAACATGGCGAAAAGGGGAAGTTTCAGATGGTAGGCTAGTAGCGGAGGGTGCCAGTATCCATCATGTCTACGTGTACGCTCACGAAAGGCATCTTTAGAAGATTTATCCCCCACAAAAAAATGTTTCTAGTTATATGTGTTCATTTCCCTGTTCTTTTTTTTTGTGGAGAATTCCAATTATCATTTTCTTTGCTTCAATAAATGAACTGGATATCATACAAATATATTGAAAAGAAGATATGACTTTCAATTATTTAAAGCTAGATCGGTTTTTAGATTTTTTTCAGAGATGGTGCTGTAAAAAGGCGCAGATGAAATAGGTCATGGCCAGACTAGCCAATGAGGTGGGGTGTCAATAGAAGATTTTTCCAACCACAAAAAAAAATAACACAGTTGTAAACAATCCTTCATGATGATATCGAAATGTATCATTAATTACCTCTACACCAACTCAAAAATCTTGGGATGGTTCAGACAAATCTTTGCAATTTGGGTGATAGTACTTACTCATACCGATACAGAGCATACAACATTTATTATGGATTATTTCTGCTTTCATTATCAGTGACTGTACCTGTGGACTTTCTGTTCTTACCTCCAAGTTGTAATTCGGCAGAAGCTTGGGCGGTATCTCCCTCGGCTCTTCTCACCACACACTGGTACATTCCTCTGTCTTCTCTTCCGATATTGTTCACCATCAATGATTCACTGGATCCTCGCCCAGTACTTGGTAATTGTCTACCATCTTTGTACCAAGTTACCAGATGAGGACCTCCACTTTGCGTAGATACTACGCATCTGAAATTCGAAATGTAAGTTGAATCATACATTGATAGTATATTTTCAGGTTCAGGGAACAGTGTTATGATATATTCATTCACATATTATACAGGGTTATTCATTGGGAAATGCGCCTACAGTAAAGGTTGATGGAGGCCCCCGAGGTGCTTCTATATAACCTATATTTTATGGGTCTACCGTTCTTTATAACAAAGATACAGTGTGATTCATTAATTTCCCCATTTTTTCAATTAATCATAACTTATGCACCACCCTATACATTTTTGTAATATTTGGTTCGTATATTCTTTGTCCACAGTGGTGTTGATAAACATAAAAAAGTCTTATTCCAGGACCGGCATTAAAAAAATTAATAAGTAGGTTTCGAGT
This sequence comes from Gonioctena quinquepunctata, assembly GCA_018342105.1. Classification (NCBI taxonomy): domain Eukaryota; kingdom Metazoa; phylum Arthropoda; class Insecta; order Coleoptera; family Chrysomelidae; genus Gonioctena; species Gonioctena quinquepunctata. The sequence continues at coordinate 74,591 of JAFIRS010001987.1, forward strand.
CGAAACAACACCCTGTATATCAATATTTTAAAATTTCATTTACAATTTGGAAGGAGCAGAAAAAAATGAGTGCGACTCAATGTATTTGGTGTTTCCGCATACAACTTTTCTATTTATTAACTTGAGTCAAATCTAGATGTTTCGATAATGAGGTGGCACAAAATTATGTTTTTTCCCCAAATGGTACCTTTTCAGCTTTAATCCATAAAACCATCAACTATTTCTTATTCTCCTTATTTCTGTATCCCAACCTTATTGAAAAACGGGAGGACATGTCCGTAATTGGGACAAATTATTATTATCAGTTTCAAACACCCTGTATGCGTAAAATATCCTCATAACATTTGTTCATTGCGATACAATAAAAATAAATAAAAAAGAGGAAAAATGCCCATTCCGAAAAAAGGATAACTTTATTTTAAACGAAAATAACGTTGCAACAAATCTACATTTTGAAGGTTAAACATAACAGAAAATAAAAATAAAATGTTTTTTTTATCCGCGTCTAATATTTTTTCACCTTTAGCATGATCATTTCTCGACTCTCCTGTTGCATTCTTGATAATATAAAATCAAGCAGTCTGTACGTATTGTTTAATTAAGTAAATAATACACATTTTTTTTGTGTCTAATTCTTTTTGTTAACTTAATACAATTTGTTGCAACGTATTTTTTTTTTAAATAAAGTTATGCTTTTTTGGAATGGGCATTTTTCCTCTTTTTATAATTTTTTTTCAAATGTAATGCAATGAACAAATGTTATGATAATTTTTTATACATACAGAGTGTTTGAAAGTTAGCCATTGATAATAATAATTTGTTCCAAACACGGACATGTCCTCTCGTTTTTCAATAAGCTGGAAAAGTACCATTTGGGGAAAAAAAAATTGTGCCACCTCATTATCGGAACATCTAGATTTGACTCAAGTTAATAAGTAAAAAAGTTGTACGCGGAAACACCAAATACATTCAGTCTTACTTATTTTTTCTGCTTTTTCCGGACCTGAAATAAGACTTTTTTATTTTTTTAATCGACACCACTGTGGACAAAGAACATACGAACCAAATATTATCCACTTTTTAGTTTTCGCAATCAAAGAGTATTACTGTGTTGTCGACAAAGCTGAATATGGAATCGTCAGACATCGGGGTGAGAGTGCTATTTATACAGGATGTTCTCAAAGTTCTGAGAATATGTCGAAGGAAGTGAAACTCGTTAAAATAGATGATTTTACAGAAATATAACCTATATAAAAGCTGCAGAATAACAGAGATACAAAACCAATCAATTAAATTGATTCCATTATGGTATGAACAGTTTCAAGTTCACCTGCCGTTGGATCAACACTTCTGCATACAATTTTTAATATAATTTTTTTTTCTGATCCACACATCGTCCATCTTTTTTCACCATATATTTTGTATAATTTTTTGTTCCAGAAAGTCACCTTGTTGCCATCATACTATGTAGATTATTCTTTCTATTTTGTTTGAATGTGGCTTCGTCTGCAGCCAAAATGTATATTGTGATATTTTTTCCGTCACAAAGTTGATTTAGATCTTGGAGTGTAATTCCAAGCAATTCAACTTGATTAGTCCCAGGTTTGAAGACAGTTTGGTTATAGGCAGAAATTTGGATGCATTGAGTCTTTTCGCTTTTCAGTTTCAGCTGATTAGATAAAAACCACGGATTAGCACTGTTTGTAGCCTCTTCGACACGGAGTTGTAAGTTCTCTTTATTATTATCAGTAAGAATAAAAGTGGTGTCGTCTGCAAAGAGGGCCGATTTGAGTGGTATTATCTCATTATACAAGTTATTTACATAGATAACAAATAAGAGACGGCCCAAAACAGACCCTTGTGGGACGACAAGTTTGACAGATTGAAAATTTGACGGGGTGCCGTTTGTCATTACTGCCTGTTGACGGTTCGTGAGATAGGTTCTTATTAAATTAAGTGGAATACCCCTAGTCCCGTAAAAGTTTAATGTTTCCAGCAGAATTTGGTGTGATACACAATCGAACGCCTTGGTCAAGTCACAAAGCATCAAGGCAGTTTGATTACCTTGTTCAAGTCCTCGACCACTCCTGTCACGACATCGAATACAGCTTGTATTGTTGAGCGCGATATTCTGAAACCATATTGGGAATCGCTGAAGAAATTGTTATTCTCAAAGTAGAGTTGTTTCTGAATTATTTTTTCCACCACTTTGCTGATTGTTGAAACTATACTTATTGGACGGTAATTAGCCGTGACCGATGGATCGCCTTTTTTATATGCGGGTATTACTTTCGAAAACTTTAGGATATCTGGAAAGATGTCAGTGCATAGAATTAAATCAATCAGTGTAGTAAAAGGTTGAATTATGATGTGTGCGGTTTCTTTTAATATTTGGCTATTGAAATTCTACTTCATGAACAGGTAGAAAGAAAAAAAAACTACATGCTGCAGGAATTTTTTTAATAGTTAAAAGTTCCTTTGCAACATACAGGAGTGAGTTTATGATGTTACCCGCTATGTTGCTGAAAAAATTATCTATCTCATCGGGAGATATTTCTATTGATGGATTCTGTTGTATTTTGTTTCTTTCGAAATTTATTATTTTCCGGCAGGCTTTAGGTTTATTGTCAGAAGAGGAGATGTACTCGTCGTACGCCATTTTTTTTCCGTTTTCAATTCACTACCATATTCTCTTTTGAGCTGTTTGCAGGCAATTGAGTGATTTTGATCGTTCGTTACATCAGCTATTTGTTTAACACACAATATATTATTTCTCAACAGCCTTAAATTGTCTGTGTTCCACTGGACTGGTGGGTTGTTTGTCAGTTGTTTGCATTGTTTCAAGGGAAAGATTTTCTTCACGAAAGTGCTATAGTGGTTTACTAGAAAGCTCGCTAAATAGTTGGGATCAGCATGGTCATTGGAAAATATTCGCCAATTTATATCGCATAGGGATTGTCTAAGCTCAGTCATACCTTTGTTTGATATATTGTCTTATATATTGTGGTTTACTATCAGTAGATTTGTTACAATTGATATTAATTTTGGCAAATTGTCCTCTATGGTCAATATTACTGTTTTTGTTGACACTGTTTGATTGATGCACAGAAATTAAAACAACAAATTAAAAAAAAAATGGACACACACACACACACACAAGAAAAATTACTGGTGCGATTTCAACAGTAGTCGGCGCAGCGATTCTACGTGTTCAGATCGAGTGGTAGCCAGGACTGTACTTCAATTTGGAAAAATCAAATAATTACATCATCGTTATTTTGCATCTTTAATATAGAATATTTTCAGTTGAATAAGTTTTTTTTAAAAGAAATTCCCCAACTTTGGGAACATATACAGGGTGTCATCTAACCTCTTGCACACCCATGAATGACGAGTGTAAAATGCCATTTTATAACGAATTACAGTGGTTAAAAATCTGAAAAAAGTTATTTGGGAACATGTGTTCTTTGTAAAATTCGACAACAGTTTGTATAGCGCCTACCGCCCAATTTCAGGTGACCTGTTCAGAGATAAACTCCGGCAATTGCCGAATGCAATAAACATATAACTCGACATTTCAATAAGGTAGAATGTTGAACTGACTATGTCAATACCAGGAGAGACATACGAGGATTGAACACGTCCTATTTCAACTTGATAAGTCAGATTCCTAAATGATGTGTTATCGTTTTTTACCACAATTATTTTTCTCCATTGATACAAGAACTATATGGTTCATGGATATTTTTCAATTTTGTCTCAGTATTCGTTTGTCTCTTACTTGATATTAAACCTGTTGTCCCGTGAAAGTGATTTTCGTTGTATCTAGAATGTCCGTTTATGTATTATTTCAATTTACATCCAACTCGAAAAAACGAATTTTTGATGAGTCTCTTCCTATTCAATAATCTATTTCACTGTGAAATATTCCAATTCCGGTGCTTAGATGTTTCTCTATTTTTACTACTTCTCAACCCCTTCAACTTACAAAAACTCATTGTTACAGAGCCCTGAAGATGAATTTATTAAAATTCGAAACGTTGGCAAGGAAACAATAGTTTTTCTTCAACAAAACTGATCCAAATCCCAATAAACCTCCTCAATATTATATTATTGTCTTTTAAAAAAATTTGCCATTCTCTCAAAAAATATTTATATCAGGTATATCAATATATCTAGTACGGAAACGCCCGCACAGAGGGAATTTACTACTTCATTCATAAATGCGACGAGTGATTCATCTTGTCTTCTACTCTTCAAAATACGCACGGAACAGTTCGGTGTTTAGTTTTAAGAGCCAGCAATAGATAAAGACGGTAATTCTCAAATTAATTTTCCTGCACATCGCGTACTGTTTTCTGATTGGTTGCTAATTAAGATCTTCCATCCACCAGTCAGTGAACCGTGCATGCAGAATCTAACAAACTTTCGTTCGTATACTCAGGTCGTGATATTATTTTGAAAACAATCGTTCACGCATTCTGAATGTCTGAATCACTACAATGGTCGTGATATTATTTTGAAAACAATATTCAATTGCGAATGTTTCTCTTTTCAATACTGTTTGTGTCATTTGTTTCTTACAAGTGACTGTGATAATTATGATAAGTGCCTCAAAGCACAGTATGAAGTCAACTAGTTCTGATTTTATACCAGTTTGGATATAAAAATGTTAGTTGTTTTCTTCACTTTAAAATTGAATATCTTTCTCAGGCAGTCTGCAATGTGCACATTTACTACACAATCAGTTCAACAGTTGAATATTTATTGCATTGGGCAATCGCCAAAGTTTTCCTCTGAAGAAGTCACCTGAAATTAGGCGGGTGGCGCTACCCAAAATTTCGTCGTATTCTACAAAGAACAAAACATGTTTCCATTTTTTTTTCAGAATTTTGACCACTGTAATTCGTTATAAAATTGCATTTTACACTCTTCATTCACGGTTTTGCAAGAGGTTAGATTACACCCTGTATAAAATGAAAATAGCACTTTTTTTCTGTCACTCCGATTATTCTGAAATAGTTATTCAGTTTATTTACATATTTTTCATCAAGTTTCAAATAGCACTGGAATTAGGGGAGTTTATTTTTCCAGCAACGTTTCACTCACCTGAATTCGGCACTTCCTCCCATATGGACGCTCAACAATGGCGGTGAAATTTCCACGTGTAATGCCGTAGAAACCATCAATCGTAATTCAACGCTCGATTCACCACCTGCGTTTGACGCTGAACAACGGTATACACCTCCTGCAAGACGGAGAACAGGGATTTCACTGGATAAGCCGCAAGATAGAGAGGTATTAAACTATGAGCTTGTCGAAAAGTTATAGACTGGTGCACATACATGAGAATGTGAATGGTGGAGCTGTGAGGGATAATACTGAAATGGAAGGAATGTATCATGTTTATTACTTTTTCAGGGCATATCTGAGAGATCACTGGAATTGGTTATACAGAGTGGGCCATTGAAAACGAAACAACGGCTGTGTGGTTGGAGAGAATCAGAGTATCAAAAAACCCACCCTCCGTTAATCACTAGGTGCAGTGACTGCCACCCCTAAAAATTTTAATGTTAACATGTGGCAAGGATACCTTATGTAAATGGTGGTTTTTCCCCGAACATCAAGCAACAAAAAAAACGAATTCTGTCGATTTTCTTTCGAGATATGCAGTTAAATTTGGAAAATCACTCTTCGTTTATTCAATCAATAGACACCAGAGCTGACAATGCAACAGTTGAATAATTATCATTGTCAATGGATGAAATGTTCAAACTGTCTACCACCGGTTTCCATACAATAATTCAAATTTTGTTCAAAATAACACCTCACATGTTGTAGCATTTTAACGGGCTCAAGGACTGTTGTTGTTTTTTTTAATAAAATGAAATGATATATAACATAAAATTTTCCCAATTTTTCCTACCAAAAATATATCAAAAATATTCGAACTTGAAATCAAATCGTACACCCGATTAGATAACATAATGAAATTTCTCATACTGACTTATATTATCTCAACTCCTCTCGTAAAGTATGGTCACACTCTCTTTTTCCAAAAATGTTTCTTCTTTATATAATATTTACATAGTATGAGGGCAGCTGCTGTCACCAGGGCATATGCAGAAAAATTTGATTTTTCTATACACAACACCAATTTTGATAGAGAGTTTCTATACAAGAATGTAAGGCACTGCCATTTTGGTCACAAATGGTCCGTTGGACTCAGATGCGTGCCACCGGCTTGATATGCGAGGTCTTTTTTTGAATAACTTTTCTTTTCAAAATATCAAATAGTATTGAAAAGGGAAACATTCTCTTGAATATTGGACAAATATTTTTCAGTGAATTGAAAAATTCACGATGAAAATGGGATTCCTTCTAGAAAATGTGTTTCCCATTTCTTCCGGTCTTCCTGATCATCGTGGAAGCGTGAAATAGATTTTCGTCGACAAAAATGAATTGGAGATCCAGTGAATGCGATGCCTCTCTTGCATCAATATTACAAATGATTTCTGGTGAGTACTCTTTTTTGGAAAACATTCTTCTTTGCCTCATTCATCTATATGAGTTTTTAATCAAGACTGGAATAGAAAATCAAATAACTATCTGAATAAAAATGCAAATTTTTTATTTTAGATTTTTTCTTTTGAGTTAGGGTCCTTTTGAAATTCCTATCAGATGTAGTTCAATGTCCAGCGTGGCTTCAGCCGGGAAAGTAGTTGTTTTCTGTTAGACATTCACAATAAAGAACTTTTGAAGAAAATTTTCATCGTGGATTTTTCAATTTACTGAAAAATCTTTCTATTTAATATTCAATTGAGAATGTTTTCCTTTTCAACATGAATACCCCACAAGAGGTTATCTTGAACGATGGAATATAGTGACTTAAGTTTATCTTTGAGTCGCAGATGATTCCACATCCGATTTCATGAACATCCTGTTTATATTTTCAAACAAATCAATCTTTTGTTTCCGATGACATTTTCTTCCAGTGAAACTAGAACTTAATAATTGACGTTTGCCTCGCAATTAAAATGATTTGATTGAACTCAATTTCACTTTCCCCAACTTCGGTTGAGAAAATAATACACAAAAATAACTACAATACATCTATTAACAAAATAAATGAAAAAAAATAACACCGTTAAAAATTTATCGAAAAATAATACCGATAAATAAAATGGAAAAATAAAATCATATCTAGCTTTAGAAAAAGATTAAAGCCATAAACTTCAAAACATCAATCAACATAAAAAAAGATAATATTTTTATATTTTATAATAACTTTTTCCTCACGTGAAACCAATAGAATCCGTAAAACCTCGTATTTTATATTTAGCGATAATTCCCTAATTCGATAACTTTTTATGCACTTGCACCAATATGAATAGTTTCAATACATGTGGTTCACCCCAAACAATAAAATGAAAGCAAGCGTTAAACTACCTTTCCAAAAAAGCTCCACACTTTTCCCAGTAGACTGATTGTTGTCTCCGGTATCCCATTTCCCAGCTAGAATTATCAAATTTTTCGTATTACTCGGTCAACACTCGAATAAATTTTATAACTTGAATATCTAGTCATCCGAACTTATTACTAAAATTTCAACATAATTTATTTCCCGACGTTTCTTCCGCAACCCAGCGTCTCGAATAAAATATCTTCGATAGCTAGCCCAAAACGGGCTCTTCGCGTTCAGGCATGAAAATCAACCCATTTTTTGCAAAGCCAAATACTAACCGAAAAAACATTGGTACGCCGCTTTTGGCGGCAGCCCCGGGTGTGGAAACACTTTTTTCGATCCGGCATTCAAAACCGAAACCACGCTCAAATGTGCATTTTCGTTGGTCACAAATTCCCCTGACGCTGAGGGATCTTGCCCAAAGTGTACTCTACCTTCTCGCGCATTCTGCCGACTTGACAAACTTTCGCTCGCCGAGTCGAATCAACGGGGCTTTGTTAGACATTCCCAGACTATAACATTAGCAACATTGTTGCATATCTGTGAATGGCAATGACTTCAAAATAATATGAACTAATTCGTTCGGCAGAAATATATGTTTTTATCCGGGAGAATACCAATTTATGTATTTCGAAATATGAACCCCTTTTGTCATGTTAGTGTCATTCAAGAAACTGGAATTCATGAATTACGAACCAAAAATTAAAATAGAATACCCTGAAACCAATAAAAAAAACAATAACATCCACAGCATTACAGGAGTTTTCCGCCGGCATTCGTCAACAATCATATGTCGCAAATCTTCAAAGCGTTACTCAGGTTTCCATCTTGGTACCTACACATCCATAGAAACCCAACGGTGGTCCTCCTTATGAAATTGGGTCTATTACTACCTTGTCCGTTGACATGATCTCTGTGAAAACCACGGAGCTATGGAAACGTGATAAAAGTTGGCTATCAATGATAGCACCAGTGTAGGCATTGAAATGGAACATTGAGGTACGCGGGCATTTTCGATTATATTCTCTGATCAATTTTAAAAACTTGGAAAGCTGTATAGCTAGAGAGGCAGACCAAAAGACGGAAGTGAGACCTAGATATGAGGTGCCAAAGTTTTTTGAAACAATCACAGTTAGAGCAAGATATTCTTTATGTTTCGCTGATAGGAAGCGACTATGTAGAGAAAAAACTCTCCCAAAATAGATTCTATAGCTGAAATTTTTCATTTTCCATCAGTTCACGTCTTTTCATAATCATACGTCCTATCATAACTTTTCATCCTCTCTTAATCAAATGGAATTTACTCACCATCTTCAACTGTTACTGCTTCAATAGCCAAAACAGGTCCAAGTTGGCGAACTCTTGGTCCAGGCATTATCAAACTGGGCTCTAATCCTGCATGGTTATACCACCTGAAAAAAAACCGGAGAAAAAAGAATCAGTTTTTTTTATGAACATCCATGTGCATAGAACATATAGAAAGTCAGCAATCTCGTACTCTATACCAAGTGCATCGGATATGGAATGTTTGTCTTTTGTACGCTTATAGCAGCAATAATACCAATGCCCTTTAATGATAAATATGCGATTGAAACTCATACCAATTATTGGCAATATTCATATTAACCGGAGTCGATATTTTCTGATGATTTCATGAATCTTGAAGATATTTCTCATGAAATGTGAGAGAAATACGACTGAATCTATGTCTCCACTATGTATCCCAGAGGAGTGAAAAGTAAAATTTATGTCAAAAATTAGTGGATTAGGACTCAAACTTCAAACGTTTCTGATATTTTTATTAATTCTTTCTACTACACACCATGTAAATGGGACAAGTCATAGTTGTATAGGTATAAATATAACACAGTAAATATCGAGGTGCCCAGGCACTCTGTTGTTTTATACATATATACAAATATACTCTAGATAAAATGTGAATGAAGAATATTTCACAATAAAAAGGATTATATCAACATATCGTCATTAAAAAAATATATAAGGAAATATCAACTATGAATGAAAAATAAATATAAAAAACCCAAAAATAAAAAACATGGAAACACTCTACCGAGACAAGAACATTTTGAAAAAAATTTGTCAAATCATGAATATGGGACGAACTAGTCAGTTCATTGAAATATGTGAGGTCTTTGCCTGTACACAGAAGAGAAAAGATAAAAATTTCAAAGTTATTTGTCTCTCACAACGAAATGTGGAATTAATACATTACAGATCACCATTACTTACTATATAATATAATAAAACACCCCTTCTGTTGAAAACTCATGAGGAACATGAAATATAGTGACATTAATTATCCATTGAACAAAAAATACTGGACAAAAAATCATAAAAAATGACATCTGGCACCCAGACAGCAGAAGTAATAAAAAATAAAAGAGACATGATTAACTCTTTACTTTCCATCCGGCGGATATTCTCAAGTTTCAGGAATAGAAAAGCCAAGAAAAATCACTGTCTTCTCTCTTTCATGGAACGTGAGTGTATTCTTGAAATTGTTTTCTCTTATCTGTCGAACAAAATTACCCCCTGATATTTCTCTTGCTATTTTCAAGGACAACGTCACGGAATATATATATATATATATATATATATATATATATATATATATATATATATATATATATTTATTTATATATATATAAATATAAATATAAATATATAATATCATTGTTTTGTACACTCCGAATATATTCATTCCTAATTATTATTCCATAATTCATGTGATACTTATGAGAAATGTATTAGGTTAAACGACAATTTGATTAGCCGATAAATATTTAATGATGTATTGAAATTAACTGAAACTACATTTCAATGACTGCTTAACCAAAAAAAAAAGAGAACAAGTAATTTCTATGTTTGTATCTCTTTTGATTCCTTCAACATCTCCTCCATTTTATTTTCTTTTTCATAAATGTTTCTTTATTTTTGAAATGGGCTTCCACTATTTCCAATTTTTTGTTATGGAGTGTTAAACCGCATCTTATTCGTTTCTAATAATTTAACACTTTATTTCATAGAATAGCTTAGATCCCAAAGTGGAATCTATTTTATTATTTTATTCTGCAACAGAACATGATCAGAATCAATGAAATTTATGAATATTTTGAGTGCTCACGTCTTTGGAGAGTCCATCAATATCTTTTTTTATTTCACATTCACTGCCGTCAGCCACTGGGTTTTTAGACTGAAAGATCAATATAAGATTTCATATTAATGTTATATTAAGGGGAATTGTTCCAGAAATATATATTTCTCAAACTGAAAGGCTGGGGCTTTTTTCTTTAGTTTCACATTGCTTGTTTTTAAGTCGAACTGTATCATCGATTCTACCATTTTTTGATCTCCAGGTACACTTGTGGAAATCATAATTTGCAATAATTTCGCTTCTGTATGTTGAACAGAACACTTTATTCTTCGACTTTTGACCAGCTTTTGACGATTGGAGACCACTGTGCAATTGCGTATTTTAGGTACAAGTAAAAATTGGATTCCAAGAGCTGAAAGTATATTTTATAATCAGCGACCCGAGAAACCCCTTTATATTTATTTTCGTCGAGATCAAGGGAGTTTTTTTTAAGCAGTTCGCCACGTTATATCTAAAATATCTTGAACTGATGGAACTCCGCCTGTGGTTTCTGAGGATTTTCTAGTTTTGTCTAATTTAGATTTTGTATTTTTCTTCATATCAATCCAGCACTAAATAAACGTCAGTCATCAGAAAAAACATATTTTTCAGTTATTTGTGACATGAATACATTCCTGCATTGGTGCCACTTCTGGCTGGCCCCCCACAGAGGATTGTTGTAAGTTCTTCCCAAAGTTTCATACTTTTCTCGTTCGTATACGTCTTTGTCAGTTTTCCACTGTTAATATCACTGGCCTCTCATAAATGAAGTCTCTGAATAATTCCTTTTTTTCCGCAGTTGCATTTTCTGTTCATTATTATTCCTCGCGTTCAAAATTGATTTGTCATGTAAATATGTTAAATTATAACAAATTGGTGCTTTGATCTGAAAATTTGGCAACGCTCCATAATATTTTCTCTTGGTATTTTCGTTTTCCTGGATTGTCACATATATGGAGAATATGCACCCACTGCGCTAAGAGAATGTTCAGGAAGTATTTTCGACAGGAAGGTCTCCTTTCTATCACTCTAAAATAGCCCCCCTACTATGAAATCGTGAGAACGGAACTCAAAAATCATCAATTCAAGTGGCAGTCAATAAGTTAGTTATTCAGAAAAAGTAATATGTAGAAAAAGAAATTAGAACATCATCCGAATCAAGCAGTTCAAGCAAAGTTTAAGTGAAAGGAAAATTAAACGTATAACAGTGTTTCGATACAAGTTAATAAAAACCTCTCTTGTTTAGTAACGGCAATATTAAGGTGCGGATTTCAGTCACTTCGAAAAATCAATTGGAATGGAATACAATTTAATAAGTAGTCCACTGAAATATTTTTTTAAATCACTCTTTGAAATTTCGTTTAAGTATCACTAGTGACAAGCAGAGTCTAGATTGATGAGCACTGTTATTGAATCTTTTATCTGGCATATATATTTCTTTGGAAAAATTAATTTTGCATGTTTCTTTTTGTATTGAAAAAGTAACGTGTTTTCAGTAGTAATACCACTAGTGACTGAATTTTCGCGATAAGTCTGTCGATTTATTTCTAAACGAAACTGAGTTGCTTGAAAACACCACTCGTCCTGCGGACTCGTTTTCTTCAAGCAACTCAGTTGAGTTTAGAAATAAAAGAACTTATAAGATAAATTCAATCACGAGTGGTATTTTATTAGACTATTTCACGAACAAAATGAAAGGTCAAAAAATTTAAATTCGGCAGAATGAGTGGAAGAAATTTAATAATAATAAATAATTCAAATTTAATTATAAGCATGAAATATTTATTCAAACTATAAACGATTTGTTTCAATTATAATTTGTTACCTATAACAATAAATAATTTTTTATGAACACGAACATAATATATTATTCTCGACTATAATTATTATAAATGGTGCAATTGAAAAAATTTGAATAGTATGACCGTTATTAGGTGGCTACAATGTATTGTTGGTATTATTTTTTGATGTACTTGAAGTACTCCTAAAAGTATTCACTATATTCTGATGATTTTCAGCACTAAGATGTAAATACGGTTTCATCGAGTTCGAACTTCCATGTCCAGTAATTTCCATAGCTTGTTGTTCACTAACGCCGGATTGTAGTAACTGACTAACTGCAGTGGCACGATTAGAGTGATATGTTATTTTTAGTTTTCTAGTATCTAATCCTATCTTTTCTGCAGATAGTTTTGATATTGTATTAATACCAATAGGGCAATTCTTGTTCCAATTATTATTATTATATTTATTCCACTTGCCATTCACTGTCAGAAAAAGTCTGTCATTGGTAATAACTCCCCTTTTCGATATAAGTTTCCGGTATAATCTCACAGGACACATTTCAGGATTTTTCAAATTTTGAGTAAGCCATTTAGTATCTGCATAGTTTTTATCACCACCGTGGCGGGTTTTGGAGAATATCGGGTTATATGCAATTCTGTTTGTTAAACAGCCTTTGTTGTCAGTCTCTCCCTTAAAAAAATGTAACTCGGAAAACGTTGCTTCGTTACCTCTCCAAGCTAGTTCTACGCAGCTATGTGAAAAACTTCTTTTGGAGTCCCTCTGGCGTGTCTCATTGTAAGCACATATTTCTATATTCATCTGTAGTCATAGCGACAGAACTCATTTTATTTTTTTCGGGTACAGCTTGCAACAATTTTCTCTTGCTATCTCGAGCCGCCCTCGCCTCCTTGAACATTATATTTTTGAAGGGATCAATATGTCTCTGATACTCACAAAAATATTTTTCTTGTACTAATTTTGCATTAGTGTTCCATATGGTTTTGATAACACTCTCCTTGTAATCACTACCATCAATTTTCCGCATATTGAATGCCCAGTCTTTCAGAATGAATGCTAATCTTTCGTTGCTATTTTCTGCATCTAATTTGTAGTTGCGTTCCGCACAGAACGTCATAAATTGTCTCCATATATAAGATTTTGATTGTTTTGTGTTACTGGGTATATTTACTTCAGAATTTTGGTTTATCACTTCATTTGAAGTAGCACCGAAGAGACTCATTTTGACGTTTGCAGCTACAATTATTTTTGGTCAAACTGTCAAACTTTGCATTGCGATCCGTATCCATGGTTACGTCGTTGAAAACACCATGCTGATAGACCAATCAGAATTGAAAGACAGCTGGTGTTTTCGCGATAATACAAGCTGTCTCTGGTTTTTGATTGGTCAGATTTTGTGAAAATTCCAAGGTGCGTGGAATAGTCACTGTAATAAGGAAAATTCATGGTATTGGCTTAGGAAAAATTGAAATGAATAATGAAAGTGATCTAAGAACGCATTATTGATTTATCAGATTTTACTGTAATATGACTGACTACTGAGATTATCACAATATTCTTAATTTCGATCAATATTCATTTATAATTTATGGGTGCTTCACCTTCCTGAGTTGTGATTGAGATTCAGTGGCGTACACAAATTATACGATCTCGCTTCAAATTCAATAATATACAGGGGGAGAATTTCGTTAGCCGCTCAATGGGATTTTCCAGTTATTTTTCGACAAGAAACTATAACACCCAGTATAGGTCCACCGAGGCTTTACTCTATGTAGCTACATAGCAAATAACGGTGCCCATGACAATCTATCGTGTAAAAATATTTTTCTGATAAAAAAGTTTTAATTAAGAGAGTGGATGAACAAACATTCCAGTACTTGGGAGAACTTAAAAAAAACTTTACCAAACACCCAAAACAATAATTGATTCAGTATTTCAATAGACAGGAACCCCAGATTCATAACAATATCTCCATTAAATTTTAGAGTTGAATCAAACTCAAAGGAAATTAGTTTGGTTATACCTTCTTCTTTAGATTGAATAGAAATATCACGTGGCGTTTAGGAAAGTATGAAACCTTCCACAACTTACAATCGTTAAAGTCGAGGATGTCGTTAATGAACATATTCCATTTTTTCTGATACATGAAATTCCAGCTTAATTTTTGACAATTCATAATCACCAAACAATTGTGAATTCTACCTTTACGACTACCGCGCAGTTCATTTTGTTTACTGCGATATGAATTGAATATAATAAAATATTATCATCATTATAATTGAACAGTAAATTCCCCGGATTAACATCCAGCTCGATGGAAATTACGAGGGACCATCACAAAATCTAGCCAATTAAACACGACTTAATGATTTATCAAAAACTGATGGAATACAGTTGGTTGCCGCAGCAACGGTGCGCGTCAGCGGGTTCGAGCAGGAAATAGCCGAATGGCATAAATAACATATCAGAGGAACTGTGATACGAGGATTGCGAATTAATGACCAAGCTTTGTGTGGAACTCTATATGATGCCGTGATTAAAAATGCCGGTACAACGATGTTAATTATTACGCATCTGGGGAAATGAAAAATATATATGTACGGCTCGAAAACATGGAATGAGGGTTGCTTTGCAATGATTTGGAAGATTGGAAAATACAGGAAGATATCAAATTTTGAAAAACATGTTGAAATATATGAAAGAATCTGTTTTAGTTGAATTCGATGAGGAGGATTCGTGTTTCAACGATTGTGTATCCCCGCATGTATTGTTTCTGGAATGGAGTTCCTTTACGCGGCTTGCAGTAGATGTTGACTGGTAGAAATCGTCACGTGAGAAAAAAGCGGTATGCTCCCTCCATGCGACTTTCTCTCTCTCTCTCTTTCTGTCTCTTTCTATTATATGCAAGTCTGTGTGACAAGCGTCTAGTCCTTGCTCATACGATTCCGAAGGTGTACGAAACCATCCGAACTGCTGTTCTGCTTGCGGCGAATTTAAAATGATACATATGCGAATACAAGTCGGATATTATCGTTATGTGGTGGAAGATGTTGTTGTTCTTTTATATTCCTATATAACGTGCGTTCAGTTGATTATATCCATAATTTCTTATGTTTTTTGTATGCCGAAGTTGGATTATTGAATTACATCGAATATGTGGCACGTTAAATTGATATAATATAACGAATACCTAGTAAACACATAAGGTGTCTGAATCATGTCAACGGAACCGTAATAGGTACCTTTTGAATCATTCAATAGATTCATTCCAGTAATATATCGTAAACAGATCACCTTTCGCCAACGTACTATCAGAAAGATTTTGCTGGGTCTCAACACCAACAAAGCCTGTGGATCTGACGGAATCTCGCCGATTGTTCTCAAGAAATGTGCCCCCGAACTAACACCTGTTCTTTGCAAGTTGTTCAACCACTCTTACAATTTGGGGGTATTTCCGTCCAATTGGAAAATTGCAAGAGTACAGCCAGTCCCTAAAAAAGGCAAGAAGGCCCTACCTAGCAACTACAGACCTATCGCACTGCTATCTATTATTTCAAAGGTCATGGAAAAAGCCATCAACATCGAGCTCATGAAATATCTGGAAGACTCAGGAATTGTCAACGATAGGCAATATGGCTTCCGCCATCAGAGATCAACTGGTGACCTGCTCGCTTACGTCTCACATATATGGCAGCTATCTATTGAAAAGTATGGAGAAACTTTAGCTGTGGCATAAGATATCTCCAAGGCGTTCGATCGAGTTTGGCACCAGGGACTCCTCGCCAAGCTTCCGTCTTATGGCTTGCCCCCTCAGCTGTGTACTCTGCTTGCTAGTTTTCTCTCAAACAGGTCTCTCCATGTAGTGGTCGATGGAGTTTCATCTGACACTCTACTCATAAATGCTGGTGTTCCGCAAGGATCCATTCTCGCACCAACACTATTTCTACTTCACATCAACGACCTGTTGAAAGCAACTTCATGTCCAGTACACAGCTTTGCCGATGATAGTACCCTCCATACCGCTTTCTCTTCCAGGGCCCCTATATCAGCCCGTGAAACCAGAAATGAACGAGGAAGAAATGTTAATAACATAAATATGGACTTAGCAACAATTCTCGAATGGGGATCTAATAACTTGGTAGAATTAAATGCGAACAAAACACAAGCATGTCTTTTCTCTAGAAAAGCCGATCTCACTGTGCCTAACATAACTTTGTCAGGAGTAACCATACCACTGAAGTCATCCATATCGATGCTTGGTATTACTATCAGCAATAACCTTTCCTGGGAAAATCACGTGAGGTCCATTGCCAAAAGTGCATCCCAAAAACTTGGTTTTCTGTTTCGTGCCAAGAACTATTTCACCCCCAGTCAGCTGCTTATGATCTATAAGGCACAGATCCGACCTGTCCTGGAATACTGTTCCCATATTTGGAGTGCGGCACCTAAACATATCCTGAGGCTATTGGATTCTGTCCAAAAAAGGGCAATTCGTCTCATCGGTGATGCCTCGCTTACAAACTCGCTCACTTGTCTGGAACACCGTAGAAAAGTTGGCGATTTGTCTCTATTTCATAGATATTTTCATGGGCGATGCTCTTCTGAAATATCAACAATCGTTCCTGCTTTGGCAGTCTCTTCGAGATTAACCCGTCAAGTTCAGTTATCACACCCCTTCGTGGTCACTTTGGAGACCTGCAGAACATCACTTTCCAAAGACTCGTTCATCCAACGAACAGCGAGGCTTTGGAACTCATTGCCTAGGGAGGTGTTCCCCGAGGCATACAACCTTCAGAATTTAAGAAGAACACCAACTCCTACCTTCTTTCCCTAGGTTCCCACGATGTTCTCTGAACATTACAGGATATCCCTTTTCGTGGGAACCAGAACATAAAAAAAAAAAAATAATTTTGGAGTGCGGCACCTAAACATATCCTGTCCAAAAAGGGGCAATTCGTCTCGTCGGTGATGCCTCGCTTACAAACTCGCTCACTTGTCTGGAACACCGTAGAAAAGTTGGCGATTTGTCTCTATTTTATAGATATTTTCATGGGCGATGCTCTTCTGAAATATCAATAATCGTTCCTGCTTTGGCAGTCTCTTCGAGATTAAGCCGTCAAGTTCAGTCATCACACCCCTTCGTGGTCACTTTGGAGACCTGCAGAACATCACTTCCCAAAGACTCGTTCATCCAACGAACAGCGAGGCTTTGGAACTCATTGCCTAGGGAGGTGTTCCCCGAGGCATACAACCTTCAGAAATTTAAGAAGAACACCAACTCCTACCTTCTTTCCCTAGGTTCCCACGATGTTCTCTGAACATTACAGGATATCCCTTTTCGTGGAAACCAGAACATAAAAAAAAAATGTGCTGAGCAGTGTGTCTGTAATGTTTCAAATGCACATATGAAACATGTTAACAAAACACATATATCTGAATCATACAGATATTTCCTATAAAATAACTGAAAGGAAAACTATGTTTCTAACACAATATTCAAATAACCCGCGCTATTATGATTGTTTCGTCAGGCAACCGGGCTCTAGTGTATCACTTGATCAGTTGTGACCAATGAGGACATTCCGACATTCACTCATCGTCCAACGCCAACAGGACTGGCCATTTTGTGTCTTGTGACTCTTTTGTTTGGTTACTTTTATCATTCATCAGTTTTATTGAATGTGCTTGTACTGCATGGCCGTGAATTTCAATTTGAGGTCAGAAATATCAACAGGTATGTAAATAATTGATTTACGATCCCTAGTTATAGGTTACAGTTTCAATACAGAAATAAAAATTATGAATTTGATGGTTGAATGAAAAGTGGCGGGATTCATGAACTAGCTCTGATATGCTCTTGAATTTTTATTTGTGTGCATCATATATACCCACGATAGTGAGCATGCCGTTTTTAACCGACGAAACCAAAAAGGAGGAGGTTCTCTAGCCGACGCGTATATGATTTTTTTTTCATATGAGAAGTTCGTTAACCTTGTTTCATACACTACATGAATTATCAGACAGTGCGATTAATTTGTTAACCGACTAAACCAAAAACTCTAGTCGACGCGTATATTTTTTTTTTGTATGACCACGCATAACTTTTTACTGAGACGTCCGATTCCGATTTTTTTCATCAATGGATAGGGTGTACTTCGAAGTTGGTCCCATTTGGATTTCAGAAATGAAATACACCCTAAGGGTAGCAAAATGAAGGATATTGATCACTCACCCTCTGAATTCTGGTCCGTTAATTGATTCTATCAGTCATAACTTTGTACTGGGTTCTTCGATTTGGATGATTCTTTTTTTAATAGATGGGGTATACCTCATATCTGGATTCCGAATGATAGGGGATAATTTATTTTTCACTTGTGAACATTGGCACACACATATGTAGTTGACAATGACAGATCGCTACTGTCATTATTTTTGTTCCACATCCGTCACAATCATTATATTCTATGAGAGGATGGAATGTTATACGAACTAATGAAATAAACTAACCAGAACAAAAAAAATAATTTATATTACAACAAATAGTAAAAGTAGATAATCATATTATTTAACTGGTAATAGTTGAAGTAAGGTGGGTAAGTAAGTATTTTGGAAGTAATAAAAAAACAAGTAGGTAGTAATTAGTAGATTTCAGCCACAAAAAATTGAAAAATAAAAACTTTTTAACAAAAAATTAAACCGACGAAATACGGAGCTGAAAAGTAAAAAATAAAATTAACCTTCCTAGTCTCCATAAATAAGCTCCTGAACAAATGTAAGTAACTAATTTTGAGTCGGCGCCAAACGAACAATCAACGAAGATCATTGAGTTTTTTCAAAAAAATTATCAGAAGGTCACCGCGCAACTTGATGCCATCATCTTACACCTAACCTAATCCGTTTGCTTGTTTGTTTGGCGCCGACTCAAAATTAGTTACTTACATTAGTTTAGGAGCTTAGTCATTGAGACTAAGAAGGTTTATTTTATTTTTTACTCTTCAGTTCCGTATTTCGTCGGTTTAATTTTTTGTTAAAAAGTTTTTGAATCAACAATGGTTATAATGGCTCAGTTAATGGCTTTATTATATCGTGAGAATAATTCTAGACTCCACTGCCGTACTTGTGTGGATTAATGATTCAATAGACCAATCTTGGACCTGTTTGTAATTTTAATATTTTTATCAGTGGCATGTTCATTCACAGCTATTTCACTAATGATACTAATATGGATAGACAAAGAATTGAAGTGACTGGAGGGTGCACCTCAACATGGTTTTGCCAAGCAGCCTTCAGATATAATAGGGAAGGAAACAAATAATTAGCAGTCTTTATATTGTATGACTAATACTGTTGTATGACTAATAAAGCATGATGAAATCCAATCTGGTTTTTTTGGCATTGCACACAACCTTCTCACATCCATTTCACGAATCAATAGATATACTGAGAGTCGATTCAGAAATTGTAAAAATTAATTTTGAGCTCTTTTTTTCTCATGCATTATACATAGGATATGATTGGTTTCAGCAATGTTTCAGATATGTGTTTTCATGTATTCAAATTCACTGTATCAGAAATGTTTCACGTGAAACATTCCTCGTAATTTCTGGTTTCTGCCATGTTTCATGAACTTGTCTGAGTCAAAAGATCAAATGTTTCAAATGGAAAATGATCGGTTCCAGAAATGTTTCAGACACATAAAATACTTTTAACTGTGGAGGAGTTTGGAAAAAAGATATATAGGTATAGTATTGCATGGTATAATGATAATTGAATGTGATGGAATAGAAAACGACAATTTTCAAAGGGAAAAATATTGAGAGAAAAGAAACACAAAATGGTGGATATATGAGATTGATGACAACATATTCTGCTACCTTGATATTAATTGATTTATTGGATCGTTTCGAACCATGGAGGGAGCATAACGCTTTTTCCTTGCGTGACGAAAATATACAAATATAAACAATCTAAATCTCCATATCGAATTACATTTGGAGTTGAAGAAAAAGCGTAAGGAACGTCGTTCCTGACGAGGTCCTCCGATCGCACACGATTTTTTTCGATTATTCTATCGATAAAAATATGGTGAATGGGAACGTATTATTCAACGAAACTGTATGACTGATTCACTATTATTTATTTATTTATTTATATTCACACAGGCCTATTGACCTGATTACATGAATAATATACAACTGAAATACAGTTAATAATAATTTTTCGAAACTAAAAAGTAATAAATAAATCAATGTTCGATAGAATAATAGGGGACATCAGTACGAAGAATAGTATCTACTTGTAACATGATTCAATACAAATAGTTAATGAATTAACTTGAGTGTTAAATTGCAAATATTACTCTATTATTGAAAAGGTCTATGAATATTGTTTCACTCTATTCTTTTTCAGCATGTTATATTACTCTATAAGGTAACCCTCTTCTCCTTTTCTTTCTCCTTCTTTTCTGTCTATTGTGATTCAAATTCTTGTTACATTATAATCGTTTACCTATAAGGCATAACAATTATATATCAGGAAACTACAAATTGCAACATAACATAATTAACGTCCTTGAAAGACCGTTTTCAGACTAATATCCATCCCCCACTTACAGGCTTTGCCTTTGTGGGTTTTTCTTTATTTATATGCCATACTGGCTATCACGACTGATATATTACTGTGTATTTCAATTACATATTTCAGTGCATTTTTGGTCAATAAATATTATTATTATTATTATCTGTTTCAGCAAATATTATATGCTGATGGATATTTGTTGTTGAAGAAAGAGTTTTCTAAGTCTTCTCAATGTCAGAGACCAATCTATGGAACATAAGAGGGAATCTGGTTCGGCGGGCAGATACATTAAAAGGGATAAGAGCTAAGAGATCAGGAGAATTAATTGAATTATGTGTAAATCTTTACACACACTGGATATAAAATTAATTTGATTCAATAATAAAACTGTGAGATAATTTTAGGTATAGATTCAATTAACGTCAATAAGTCAAATTATTGCGGATTTTATTTCACAGTGATGGAAGTCTTGTTTTTATGCATACCACAAACAACTGGAGATTCTATAGAGTAGTTATTTTTGGGACCATTTGGAAAAAAAAACTTCATATGAACATATGATTTGAAGGTCTTAACTTTCGAACTACAATGTTCAAAGCTAATTTAATTCATAATTAAAAAAAAAACAACAAATGACCATACTCAAATATTTCAGAAAAAGGAATTTTCATTTTGGGTAGATATTTCGTAGAAAATTGAATATGCTATTCAATTTAATGATAGTTGGAAAATATCTAATACTCCAAATTAATACAAAACACAAAAATTCAAGCTTACCATTTCTTTTCACTGTTTCACATTCTGGATTTCACACACAATATTTTTAAATTCTGATTAACAATTTTCAATTTCTTTACTGTGTTCTTAGTTATAATTTTCAGTAATTAAATACCGAATTTTCATTAAAATTTTCTTGTTCCGATATATTTATAACACTTTAAATATACATTTCAATCATTTCTATTTGCTCGTTAACTGCATTTTCAATCGACTACATCGAATACTTAGAACCCAGAATAGTTGGTACTCCTATCTGTGTACTAACTGGAATGAAAGGCGATGAAAATGATATTGACTTTTATTTTTCAATCCTCTTTATATCCCTTCGCGAAGGATGTTTACCTCATGAGTGGCCATTAGTCTGCTTCCATAATAGTTCGTGACGAAAGGTTTTATAATTATTTATGAGATCAATTTATTGACATCGCGGTTCTTGATGAGTGAAAAAACAAGAATTGTTTTTTGTTAGGTTGATATTTTTATATCCATAATTTATTACAGTGCCTTTATTCTCATCAGCGGTTCAGATAGGACCCACATATGTTAATGTGGGTCTCTTGGTGAGATATTTTGGTTTAGAATTATTTTTCACGGTGATTATTTATGGTCTTTTTTATACATTAAAATACGTTTTTTATACGTCATTCGTTTTTTATACGTTTTTTATAACCTGTGCGAAAGTCAAGTTCATAAAGTTTTTTTTTATTAGGTCTTCTCGTTTTATCTTTTAACGTGCTTAGTACTTGGATTTTTTTCTTTAACCCTCTCCTGGTAGCTATTTCTGTATGCATTTTCGACTTCTTAAAATGGATTATTCGTTGAAATAATTTTTCATATTTGACGTGGCCACTTCTTCACACATATTTATATATACAGTGTCCAATTAAGTCGGCATCATATGGAAAACTTTTTTATTATATGTTTCACGGAGGAAAGTTATTCCTGATAAAAAATTCGTAAAACAAATAATAAAAAAGTTTTCCATATAGTGCCGACTTAATTGGACACATATATATATGTATATATATATATTATATATATATATATATATATATATATATATATATATATATATATATATATATATATATATATATATATATATTTATATATATATATATATATATATATATATATATATATATATATATATATATATATATATATATATATATATATATATATATATTAAATATTATTTAAATAAAACTCTCCCCGGACTCACCTATATTCTGGCGCTGGGCATCCATGCGCTATACATATTAACGCCGCTCCTTCGTCCTGCGATACGGTAACTGCTCCTGAATTCTCCACGATCACCGGCGGGACGATGCCTCGATGTTCTGAAATGGGAAACAACGGGTAGAAAATCATAAAACAGTCGCGCGAGGATCTCGAAGGGTTGTAAATGTTTCCTTTCGCGGTATCACTACCGAATAGATGGTGAAATATTCAGCGGTATCGCTGACAGAAGGTGTTGTTTGCAAAAATCCGAGAAAAATATAACTATTCATACAATCATCTCAAGAAATACCGTAAAAATGAAAATGAAAGTTCTTTCTAAGAAAATGTTGTGGTATACTTCATGGAGCTTGTTTCAAGATGAAATCTTCAACTTTTTGAGCTATCCAATGTTGAAGCACCAAAATGAAATAATCATATATAATTTTTTTGCGTGATATACAAGGTTTGTCGAAAAATGTAAATGTTGCCTCGAGAGTAAAGTAGTTTTATTTTTCACAATATCGACAATCTTAATTGAGAAAAGTTGATCCTAATTGAAAACTACGGTCAGATATCCAATATCATCCATCTACCATGAAAAAACAGATTTTGTTATTTTTACTAACTTTTCTATGTATTTAGCATTGATAATTTATGTCTACAAATCGACATTTAATCTAGAATGCACTAAAAAAACAAATGTTTAAATACATTAAAAATTTTATGATTTGAAAAATTGAATTATAATTTATTTATACCCAAAAATTATTAAATATCGTTTTTTCATGGTAGATGAATAATATTGGATATCTGATCGTAGTAGTCAATTAGGATCAACTTTTTACTATGAAGATTGTCGATATTGTTAAAAATGAAGGTACTTTACAACTGAGCAAAGAACCCCGCATGGGAACATATGGGAAATTGGCTCTCGGTCGAATTGGCTGAAATTTTATTATGTTATAGTAGGAGGGGTCATTAGAAAAAAGTGTGAGTTCAAATGATTTTGTAAGTTTAGTTTCTGAGATATAAGCGGCCATAGTTCGTAAAAACGTCGTATTGGGGTAGGATTGACAAAGAAAAAAACTGTTTTTTTAGTCGTTATTTATAATTCGTTTTTTTTTTAGTCTATACTGTTGAGTTCCAAATTGTTGTTGAGTGTGGTTGGTGTTATTTATAGTATCAAATAATCGATTTCGAAAAGTTTAATAATACAATTGAATGTGTCGGAAAGTTTCAAAAAAATTTGTTAAATCGATAAGTTACCCCATATATCGTAATACCGTATGCATATCTTAGAAACGCAACATACAAAGTTGATGAAACTATGGTATATAATACGCAACATTTTCAAAATATTGTAAAATCTGGTCCAAATTAACGTACCAGTTTTCTAGATATTCAATGGAAACTTTGTAAATGACATGAAAAAAGAAATGTAACGCACTCTTTATCTAAATGAAAGGTAATATTGAACAATTGAGTTCATCAGAATGTTACCTTATCTTTTATTCAATGGGCAGAAGCAATTGATTTCTTTTTTTGTGATCAAAAACAATCTATCAATTGTTTTCTCTGTATAGAGGTATACTCGAAAATAAAAATAAAAATATATATTTCAAACAGAGAGAGTCATCACGAAACAAAACACGTTTTTTCGCTTACAACAGACTGAAACTATGATATCTCAACAAAATATAATTTGTTGGTTTGGAAATAATGCTGGAAAAAAAATCCGGGAAAACGATTTTTTTATTATGCCTCGTATACACCCTAATGTACTATCATCAATAAGATTATAATTGAACATGTTTATGAGTTCCGATCAATACATTTCCATCCTTACTTTGTCTTATTTCGACTAACAAAACAGTTTTTTTCTTTGTTAATCCTACCCCAATACGACGTTTTAACGAACTTTGGCCGATTATTTCTCAGAAACTAAACATACAAAATCATTTGAACTCACACGTTTTTCTACTGACCCATCCTACTATAGTCATCTTTGACGAAAAATTCACATTCACTCATCACGTGAATACAATTGTTTCAAATGGCTTCGAAATCCTCGGTTTCATCATTAGAAACTCCAAATGGTTTTCTGATATCAACACTTACTTACTCCTTTTCAATGCGCTTGTGAGATCAAGGTTTGAGTATTGCTGTGTCGTGTGGAATCCTTGTTACAACATACACGTCATAAATTTAGAGAATATTCAGAGAAGATTCTTGAAGTACATTAGTTTTAAGTGTGATGGATTCTATCCAAACCAAGGTATTCCGCATGAAGTGCTACTTTTGAGATTCCAGGTTCGTAAATACCTAGGTATATTATTTTTGCACAAGGTTATTTCCTCTATAATTAATTGTCCATACTTACTTTCACATATAAAGTTGCATGTTCCCAGGCTACCTGTACGTAATAGTAATACATTTTACCTCCCCTTTCCTCAAACAAATGTACTTACACGCTGTATTTATTCTTATTCTTAAAATAGCTATCTTGCAATCATAATGACTCTTACTGAACATATAATATAGTTTCATATTTGTTGTGATGTGTATGAACTTTTTTCTCACTGAGTTTTTTTCAGTTCATACACATCATTGCTCTTATTATTTACTTTTTATGGAATAAATTGTCTTATTTCATGTACATTAGGATTATCTCTGTATATGTCTGTACTTTAGGTTTAACTCTGTTTAACATTTCCTGAATGTATATTTCCCATTCTGTAATTGGCTTCGGCTGTTGAATGGTGTACCAAATAAATGAATAAATAAAAAAATAAATAAATAAATAAATAACATAATGAAATTTCAGCCAATTCGACCGAGAGCCAATTTCCCATATGTTTTCGTGCGCGGGGTTCTTTATATTTTTCTACAAATCTCGAAAACAAATGCAAAAAAATTATATCTGATCATTTCATTTTGAGTTTTATTCCATGCAGCACTTTTTATCATGAATAACTTTTTTTCGTAAAACAAATAATAAAAGAGTTCTCCATATGGTGCCGACTTAAATCAATTCAGCAAAAATATCTGATACGTTCCCATATTAAATATATGTTCGGAAACAGTATGCCATTTTCATCCAGGAACACAAAACAACTCCGTATCTCTATTATCCTAGCAAAGAGCCTTTGTGTTCAGGTAATTAAAGAAGGGTTATCCGCTATGTAAGCTCCCAGCTTATGAAACTCCACTTGAACTACCTTATCAATATTTTCCCTCGAGAGGCTCTCGGATGTTCCAGAGGGATGAACAGGTATTGTTTCTTGGGTAGTCGACACTATCAGTGTTGCAGAAATAATGTATATACTACATTACCCAAACCCCTGGATTTGATCGATGTCGAGGATAATATAGAGGACCACTCAAATCAAATACTATACAGTGCGTCCCTGATATTATGTATACATTAAATAACATTGGAACGGAGAGTTCAACAAAAAATAGTTTGGACACGTCTCTTTTGAAATTCATGTCTGTCATATACAAAATATATAATATGTGTAACATTTGTGTGATCAATTATTTTTTCCTACAACTGCTATGAAAAGTAGCGTATTACTCATAGCTTACTTAATTTCAAAACCATGTATTGCTCATACGGTGAGAAATATTTTTTCTCGCGGCACTTTGCCCACATTTATTTATATGGTGAATCAACAGAAATCGAGAAATTCTTAGTTGGCTGCTGTTCAGTTTCAAATAGTTATCACAAAAATTCATGGAATCGAGAAGAAATACAAAAATAAAATCTTTTTCGGAAAGTGTACTTTTGGTATACTTTGAAGAGATGTCGAAAACTTCAAAGGCGTCTACACTTTGTTCACAATATTCAATGTTGCGAAGTACTATCAGTATAAAAAATAAAATTGATATATCCACGTATCAAAAATTAAGTTCATTTTTGAAAAGAAAGTTCGACAATTACGTCCCCAAAAAAATCAAACATGTTCACAGCAGACCAATTGCAGAGATTTTTGAACGAAGCTCTAGACAAGGAATATCTACTAATAAAGGTAAGTTTATTTAGAAAAAACTATTTTTAGAATTTCTTTCGCTTTTTTCCTCGAATTAACATAGATTTTTGTAATTAGTGAGTTTTTTTGTTGATAAAAAGAATTAGATAATTATTAAAATTTCTGTTTCAAATTCTGCTAGATAGATATATGTATTTTTGAACAAGACTGAAAATAAGGCCTCAGTGGTGCAGTGGATAGTGTATCCGCTTGGCACACAGAACCCGGGGACTGTTTTTTTTAAATAAAATGTTACATCCTGCTATTTTTATTTGTAAGTTGCAGTGGCTATTGGCGTAGCAAGGGCATGTCGTAGAGAAGAGTTGTGGAAATTAAAAACCGATAATTTAGAGGATTTAAATTCGGATTTACTGGTGAAATTAGATAAAACCAAAACAAAAAAGCCAAGAACGTTTACTGTATCAGGAGAATTTCATAATATATATAAAAAATATGCTGCTCTTCAACCGAATGATTTGCCAGAGAAACGTTTCTTTTTAAATTACCAGCAAGGAAAATGTACTAGACAGGTAGTCGGCATTAACAAATTTGGTAGTATGGCTAAGACAATTGCAATTTTTTTTAAATTGGAAAATCCCCATCTATATACAGGTTACTTCTCCAGACGTTCTTCGGCAACATTTTAGTAAATGCAGGAGGGGACATATTAACCTTAAAGCGCCATGGAGGATGGCAATCCAATACCGTGGCAAAAGGTTACATCGGGGAGTCTATTAAAAATAAAATTAACATTGCTCATTAAATCGTTAACTCTATTGAACAATCACTCGAACTCTTTACTGAAATGAAGACAGAAAATGCACCGTATATGAATGATCAACCCTCAACTTCTACAATTAATATAACAGAAAATTTACTAAAAATAAATGACATTCCCGGTTTGACCATACAAAATTGTACAAATTTTACTATTAACTTTAATTTTAAATGAATTATTCAACTGTTAGGAGGTAGGATACTTTAATGTTATTTTAGTTTTGCTAACCATAAAAATAAATATCAAGGTACATTACTTGTATTCTCTTCATTTCATAACATAATAATGTTATTCAAATTTTAAGGAAAAAAAAACATCCTTCAAACGCACTGAATTGATTTTAAATTGGCTAATTTCCAGACCGGGGCAGAAAAAACTGTTGAAAGAAACGATATTATATGAATAAGAATTCCTTCGGAATAATGTAATTGATTCTGAACGAGATCTGTGGATTTAAGGCGTTTCGGGCGAAGAAAACGAAAAAAGCTGTGAAAATGTTAGATTGGGCTCGCCACTTGGAATATTAGAATTAATTTCTCTGAATAATACTCCACAGAGCGTTTCTAACCGAAGGGTATGCAAAACACGAAGATATATTCGAGTACCACTGAGTACTCTGAGGGATTTATGTAGCTTCTATAGTTCCTCTTATACTCGGAGGGAAAAAGAGAGTGGAAAGGAGATTTAGAACGTTATTTTTTATTACACGCTTTATATTAGCTTCACTCGTATGTTTGTTTGTTTATTTGTAACCGACTCCTTTGGGCGCGATTTTGACCCACTTCCAGACATCCGAATGATTTGAAATTTGGCAGGTCTACATTATTCCGGTGACAATGTATTAAGAAATTTTTGTGTGAAAAAAAAAAACAAAATGGCGGCTCCAATATGGCGTACGAGTTTTGTGATTATGGTCCGATTCGCTTCAAAATTGTATGTGGGGGTTTTTGGGGTCGAGATCATATTTTTTTTAAAATTGAAGGATTCGAAACGGCGGCTCCAAAATGGCCGCGAGTTTTGTGATTATGGTCCGATTCTATCCAATATTGGAGAATAATAGTTTTTGGGGTCGGAGATCATGATTATTTTGTTAAAATTGAAGGATTCGAAACGGCGGCTCCAAAATGGCCGCGAGTTTTGTGATTATGGTCCGATTCTATCCAATATTGGAGAATAATAGTAATTGCACCACACGCTTTTTTTAAATAAAATGAATTTTTTTCTTATTTTCTATTTTTTTAGTCTGGTTTTCTATAAAAGCGTGTTTTTTAGTTTTTTTAAACTATTATTTATATCAATTTACGTGCAAATGATCCGCTACAAAAATGAAATTTTATGAGATCGAAATGTTACAGTTGCTCACGTACTCTCTAGAAGTTCCGAAAAAAATGCAAGTTTGAGAAACTTAGGAAAACCTACCGTGATTTTGACGAGAACTCTAAACCGATTTCTCCAGCCGAAATAGTTGAGAACGTTGCGTTTGGCGACGAAACCCTCAGCTAACTATACAAGTTATGAACTTTTTTAAGGAAACCCGAGTAGCTGGACCACCATCCACACTCATATGATGATTGGTACGTCTTTCAATTGGTGCCAACCCAACTTTCGACTACTGGAAGGAATATAGAAAATAATTATTCTATTTGAATAATGAATTGCCAGTCAGAATCCCTATTATATTTATAACGATAATTTTATTTGTCCTAGAAACGATTGCCATGTCTTCTCCTTTGTCTATCGATCTACGGTTCATTTTGATTCTAATTATGTCTTTTTATTTTTCATTGATTTTTCGCAATTTTATTATTCACCAACTTTGAATGTGGTCTCAATGTATACTAATTCATCTTTTGTTCAATAGCCCAGTTGATTCACCATTATAATCCAATCGATAGTGATATTGACTTAAACATTTCACAACAGCTGAAATTTTCATATTTTGGGTCACAACTCCAGAAGTATGGAAGATATGGAGTAATGATTCGCATGAAAGTTGTACCTCGTTTTTTCTACAAAAATGTTGCGATAAATTTTGCGAAAAATCATGTCATTGGGGAGATAAATGCAATTCTCCACTTGTAGTCGAACGCCCGTTTGAAATTTTGCGAGAACGGAAAATGGCCCCAATTTTTATATAATCGAACTACTCGGTCGCTGTTCCTCGCTACTAAGAGCTGCTTAAAAAAAGCCAAAGCTCACAAAATGTGGAAAAAACTCCAATTTTTTACATGAGACCACAATATCCAATCATAATACCAAGAGTGTTCAGAGATTTCCGATTGAATACACCGGCCGACAAATTAACATTTTTGGAACGTTGTTTTTATTTGAGTGTTGAATATCGTTAATTTTGAGTGTTCTGAACACATAAATACCTCAATGTTTGCTCTGTCACATCAGGTTTTTCTATAAAAGGAAAAAAACGTTGATTTTAAAATTTTTAGAAAAAAACAATTATTATGTTACAAATACGTATATTTAAACATTTATGAAGAAAATATCAAGAACAATCATTACTATAGGACTATTTGAGGTGTTTTCTTCTGCGCTTTTCTGTAGAATTACGTCTGTAAAATTACATTTGAGAAATCAGCCTGGAGATGATAGATTATTTCGTACTTCGGAGAAACAAAATGGTCTCCCAGTACAACAAGGTTGTGTTGAAATATCTGCTATAGTCCATCCAATATCGATAGCAGAAGCTGTTTCTATAGGGAGCAAATGAAAAGTCACTTCGCTAACACGAGCGTATATGAGAAGAAACGGAACGAAAAATAATCTGTACTACTTGTATACAGTCTCCGTCGGCACAAAGAGCCCACTGGTCAACGTGGACTTGAGTGACTGCTGTCTGTTCTACAACCGATTCGTCTGGGCCAATCAAGTCGGACATCAATGCTTGCAGCTGTGTCTATACGATGGGAGGTCATAAATCACGCGTTATATTTGTGTTTTAATAGCTCTGAAAGATTAAAAACCAGTAGCATCTGTGGTCTTGATGTGTGCCGATCGAAATACGTTTTAGGATATAAAAATATCTAAATAAAATTATAATAAAATCTCCGCCACTGCTGCTCACAGGATTTCGCCGCAAGACTTTTTTATGCTTCTGCAATTGATATTGGGAAAACTATACCTACCCATGAATATCGTAAAAGGCTTCTTCTATCCTTGTTGTTATAGAAGTCCTCTGAACAAGGAAACTAATAATGACTTGGAATTGGTAGACTCAGTAGTTAAGACGATCCGAGGTATAATGCGGCTACTCAGCTTTTTGTCATTAATGTAAGATTTTTGATTGTTTGTTGTTGGGGTGGTCTTCCCAAATAATTGACTCGGTATAGGGAAAGACATGTGAGGGTATGAATTCAGGTATTAATTAATTACCAGAAAATTAAAAAGAAATAATCTACATGGAAACCATCAATGGGAAGATGCTGAGGAACTCAATAAAAAACTACAAGAGATTCAGCTGGAAAGCATTATGCCAAAGAATCGATGATGATATATAGGGAAGAAGATATAAAATAGTAATGATTGGTTCCATTGACCTTGCCAAAAATGTAGGAACTAGCAAATAACCTATTTCCGCTACAGGAAACTGTAATATTTGACTCTGACATTAATGCTAAGTTTCTGATTTTTACAATTGAAGAATGACTTGCTGCCAACAATAAACTGAAGAATAACAAAGCACCAAGACTTGAAAATATTCCACGGGAAATAATTGAACAAGTAGTGATACTTGATGTCTTATGCTGGGTTTCCGTATACTTTTTTGCAACATGAACGACAATTTAATGGATTTTGTATTTTCTTTCAATATAGTTCTGAAAAATCTTATAATCGTTTCGGAATATGATTATGTAAAATTGAATCACATTCTGAATGCCACCACTGCTGTAGTTATAAAATTTAACTTCTGGTCTCACCTGTGATTCTGACATTAGCAGGGCTGCTGACTACAACCTGCCGACTGAGACGATGCATCGTCCTGCAACGGTATGTCGGGAACTGGTCGCTGAACTCCAAGTTATGGATGAGCAGCTCTCCCGAGGGAAGTTGGTGGAACTTGCCGTCTGAAAATGTGCGAGAGTTAGTGCTTCATGTTTCTTTCAAGGGTTGAGTAACAGAGTGACTTATGATCGTTGATGGGAAGCATTTTTGATCAATATACCAATTTTCAACTGTTCATTACGAAATTTTATTCTACTTTATGGAAGCAACGATAATTATAATTCAGAATTCTCCTCCATAACTTTATTGGATTTATATCATATAAGAAAGGGTTATTCCAGTAGTTGTAGATGGATTGCGTCTGTTATTGTTTTGAAATTTGTTTTTGGGAGGAAATGAATCTCAAAAAGAAAAAAATACCCTACTTCAAAAGTGGTCAGTTCCACAAATTATAATATATTAGATTTTCTTGAAGACCTGCACATTAGTAACGGAATACTCAACAATAACCTTTGTCTCAACACTGAAGTCAATTTAAATAGATCCTATATTCCACTTCATAGACGTCTAAAATAAAATAAAATCAACTTTCTCAGCCTTTCTACTCTAAATCACATTTTACTTTTCATTTTTATCATGTTAATGATTTCAATTTTCATTCTATATGACTTGTATATCTTTGCAATTTGCTAGCCTCTCTCTCAACTTTCTCCATACTGAGAACATAAGTCATTGTTTGGATTTCCACTGTTACTTTGACTATCACCTCTCAAACTCTCTTGTACTCTAACTGTGGGAGTTGTGAAGTTGGGTCAAGTTCTCATTAAACTCTTATCACACTTCTTATCCCCCAGTTGTGGCTCAATTGAGCCGAAGTGAATAAGGATTTTCACTAAGGAAAATTTAAATTTATTGTTTATGGACACCACCATACTTTTTTCAAGTGTATGTTTGTGATCAGGATAGGTCCTATTGGACTTAAATTTCGACACCTAAATTGTAGAATTTAATAATCTTGTCTGGTCTTCCTTGGAATATTGGAACATATATTTGACAGATGACAGTCCCCATTAGATTGATCATCTTCAAATCTGGTTTTCGTATGCCATTGATATTCCTTTCATGACTCTGATATCTCCATAGTTTTGTGTTCCATGTTAATCTACTTCGACGTTCACTTTTCAATCTTGTCATTCAGGTCCAGCTATCACACCCAAATAATAGCTTATAAGGAAATCGAAATGAAATTTCAAGTTTCATCCTGGCTAAGGATATGTTTTTTAACACGTTCGTCATGCAACCTTATACAACACTCATTGAACATGAGATATTTTATGGTCTTTTCGGCTTCTTGTATACCTGACGAGTAACTGACCTCACTTTTCAAAATGTTTCAAATTTCCTTTCACAAAAATGTTTTCGGTAAATTGTTCTCTAGCAATATTACTTACTCGCAGGTACGCACTGAACCTGCAGGTCGAAAGCGCTTTGCTACGACTTTAATAAATTATTTTATGCATGAAATACAATTTGTTTCCATCGAATTATCTGAGAGGAGTACAACGTACAGAAAGAACACCAGAAATTGTGGTAGCGGTTTTGAATTCAATTGAGGAAGATCCCAGGTTAGGTACACGAAAAATTGGGAACAATTTGAATATCTCATATATTCTTTTTGGGAAAATTCTCCATGACTTTTTATAAAATCGCTACCATATCCAACGGGTTCAGGCGTTGCTCCCTCGCGAATTTCCATTACGGATGACTTCTTGCCAATGGATTCTTCAAAAAGAGCATGAAAATTCACATTTGATATTGAAATTTATTCACCGATGAACCCAACTTTTCCAGAAACGCCATCCAAAACTTTCACAATAATCATTTTGGACTGAAAAAAACCAACACATGGAATCCTGTCACCAGGAGCAGTTTTCTGTTAATGTATAGGTTGGAATATGGGTTGATTATTCAATTGGACCCTATTTTCTTCATCATGCGAGGTTGAATGTGCATTATTACCGGCAGTTTCCCGAAGAAGAATTGCCATCTTTGATGAAAGATGTTTAAACATTCCAACCAAAATTACCATCATCGCTGGATAGGTCGCAAAGGACCACAGGCATGGCCTCCTAGGTCCCCAGACCTCAACAGGTCAGATTATTTCCAGTGGGGTCATCTTTTAATATTGGTTTACAGTACACCAATTCATACTGAAGAGCAGTTGAGAAGTCGCATCATAGTTTCTTGCGAATCTATTAGAAACAGTCCCGGCATTTTCGGAAGAATACGTGAGTCCATGAGAAAAGGAGCAGAGGCATGCATATTTGCAGAAGGTTCTCATTTTGAACATATTTCTTTGTACGTTCAGGGTAGTTTTGTGTTGGCATTCCAAAATATATTTAGATTACGTCAATTTCATAATGTAATCGTTTAACTACATTTTTGTTTGAAGTTACATGAATTGTTTTTTCTCGTGAATGGTCTAGCGAGATGAAAATGAATTAAATTTTATTATGCCGAAACCGTACGTCAGACGAAAAAATGGATAGAAGACCAGATTTGCTCAGGAAAGTATGAGGATTTGAAAAATAATATTTACAAAAAGCAGTACCCTATCACTTTTCTCTTTGAAATGATTCAGTGCAAATCCCGCACGAACACCATTGGCAAGAATGAAAAATTATGTTGAAATGCACAAAATTGGAGATGCGACATCTATAATTTGCAGAGTGAAACTCAACGTAGTGCTGTGAAATTCGAAGGCAGAAAATGTCGGGCAACATCGATAAGTCACTTACAATTGTTGGCATAGGCCAATCCACAATTGATATCGCATCTATAATTTTTATCCTTGCCGGTAGGTATTAGCACTCTGAGAGATTCGTTTCGAATTCGAGGAAGACCACAAGGAGTCTTGATGAGTGGGAAACCATGAAACAGCTGTAGGCGGATGGTGGGCTCCCGCAAAAACTGCAAAATGTTCAAATTGATGGAATGGCCACCACATCTCTACTCAAATCTAAAACGTCGGGGCCGCTATTGCCGCTAGGCATGTTCTCATTAGTCTAGTCGAAAAGTGAGTTTCCCGCGAAAAATCGTTCCAAGTCTACTGAAATATGTCTTTCTGAGAAAGATGTATTTTTTTAATTTGCATTATTTTTCAAACAAAAACAAAATGAAATAAGGTCGGTTTTTGGTAATAGCTCAAAAACTATTGATGATAGAGAAAATAAAGAAACAGGTTCTCGGAATTCTATCTCAATTATTTATAATTTCAATTCAACGTTGAAAATAGGGCTCCGCATGGGCGTTAATGCAGGAGTACAGCACCTCTCGAGAGAGCAATGCACATAAAATATTTTGTTATATTATTAAATATGAATAAAAAAACAAAACAAAAATGTATCATTTGTTTCAGTTGAAATAATGTAATTTCGTTAGAATTTTTTTGTTAATTAGGAATTTTTTTTTGGAACGACTATAATTTTATTGCTTCCTGGAGCACCATTTTCCATGTTTACTCGATGATATCACGCTATAAAATTGTTTACAAGTTAATTGTTATGTTAATTATAAATTTTTAAGTTAAAAAAATATGAGATATCGAGTAAATATTGTTGATTTTTGTTATTGAATATATTTTTTTTTTTAAATTTTTTTTTAAACAAATGGATAAGTTGAATATTTAAAAAAAAACATTTTTCTGCCTGAGGTTGTTAAGAGTTTATGATTACAAAAATTATAATGTCAACAGAAGTTTATTTATAACAATTGAAGAGCGTAATTTAAAAAAATAACAAATCCACTTTGGTGAGTTTTAGAGAAATCAAGATATTGATTGAAAATACTTGTTGGATTTGTTCCATTTTGAAATATTTCTGTAATTTTCAGAAAAGGATTTGTTTATTTTTGACCGGAAAAAATCATATTTTGAATAAATATGGATTTTTTGTGTATTGAAAAAAATACTGATTTAGATGCTTTATCCAAACGGTATCTATAAAGTTTTGATGAAAATACTCATTGCATGTCGTAATACCCATTGCATGTCGTAGCAATCATCCCCTAAATCCAACCCTAACTCAAAAATTGGCAAATGTGGATTTGTTTACTTCTGGAATAACGCTCCTCAATTACATTAATAATAAAAAAAAACTTATTAGGTAGAGAATAACCAATTACTAATTTAAAAGGAAAAAATTCGTAATATATTATTTAAATAATAAAAAAATATAAAATAAAAATAAAAAGTTTTTTTTAATCATAATAAATTCTTAGCAACCTTATGCAAAAAAACTGAGAAATTTTTTCTAAAAAGTTGTGAAATGCCTTAGTCGGTCATAAAACTGACAATAATGTAAAATATCAATGAAAAAATTACAATATTTACACAATTTCTCATATTTTGTTAACTTATAATTACCAAAATAATCAATTCTTTAACAATTTCATAGCGTGACATTATTGAGTACACATGTAAAATGTGCTCCAGGAAGCGAAAAAATTATGGAGCCATTCTGTAAACAACTATGCGGGTTTAAATAAAATCGGCGCTTCCAAAAAAATTACTTGATTAACAATAGCCTCACATCAAAATTCAATGAAAACATTACTTCCCAACGAAATTACATTCTTTCAAGTGTTTAGCTGACACTATCATTTTTTGAATTTTTTAATTCTTTTTTTTTTAAATGTTGTGACGCTAACATATTGTTGAAAAAGTATCTTCATATTTTGAATACATTGCCAGTGTGGCATCCGCTGAACGATTTTTTTTCCATTGAAGCGATTGAAAACTTGGCTGCGATCAACGATACAACAGGAGCGGTCGGTTGGATTAGATCTACTTCATGTTCATAGAGATGTGCAAATAGATGTTTGAAATGGTATTGAAATGTTTGCAAATAAGAAATACGGGATACTAGATTTCATTTTGTGATATTTATTTTTACGAAAAAAATCTTTGTTTTTGTACTTACTTATAAGTATATATCTATATATATTTTATTTTATTACATTTGTGATTTTTGTTTGAATTTAAATGAAAAAAATATAACTTTTTTATGTCATTACCCCCCCCCCCCCAAGCAGAATTCCTAGATACGCCACTGCAAAGCTCTCTTTCTTTTTTTTTGTTATTTGTTTGCGTTACTCTGAACGCACTAGAAGCTTGACTTTTGGTGTTATAGATTGGCCTATACTGACATCTGTTGGTGACCTATCGATGTTGCACGAAATTTCCTGCCTTCGAACTCCACAGCACTAGGTTCAGTTTCCCTCCGCAAATTATAGATGTCGCATCTATAATTTGTGCATTTCACATGTTTATCCTTACCAGAAGGTTTGAGTACTCTGAGAGGTTTTGGTTCAAGTTCGAGAAAGACGACCACAAGCCATCCTGATGATTGGGAAACCATGGAACAGCTGTAGGCGGATGGTGGGCTCCCTTGAAATTGGAACAAAACTCTCTTTCTTCTTTTGTTAAAAAATTATGTTGAACACCAGACAATGTCTTTTGATGCATAGAAGATGCGTACTACGATTCACAAAAATATCTAGGGTCATACCAAAGTTATCATCAAAAAAAAATCTCAATTGGCACCCTGTAGTTCAAAAGTTAAACCCTTAGGACATATGTTCATATGAAGTTCATGAAGTTTATATGAAGTTTTTTTCAAAATGAACTCGAGAATAATCTCCTTGAATATAAGCATGTTATTGAGAAACACCCTGTATACTGTTCAATTGAATCCATCCATAGTGCCGTAAATATTTCCATTTCCCATGGAAACAATCATTCACAATTTTCCCGGAAATGAACCTGAAATATTTCATGCCATCACTCGTAAACCCGCATACCCGCCCGAATTCGCCAGTGAAAATTTTCTAATAAACGAGATACATTCCGGCAACAAAGAATCGCGAATTTCTGCTTACTGAAATACGTTGCGCGAACGAGAGGTTTCAAAGAATTTCACGTAACAATGAATAGTATGTTTGAATACATCGCAGCGGGCTCGTAATTCGGAGAAACGAGATTCTTTTGTCGAATTCTTTTGTGGGAGCATGCCGATGGGTTGGCATCGGCGGTGCAAGGAGGGCAGAATATCGTGATCAGTCAATCTATAAAAAATCACATTTCCTTCGGAGTTGTCTTGGAATTGAGCGGCTACCATAGCTTCCACTCTGTATTCCAACTGATAATAATAATATAAAATTAATCCAATTATAAATACGCATTGATGTCTCCATGAATTATATTGAAAAAAAGTTCGTCAAAGAGAATATTTTTAACCGACGAAACCAAAAAGGAGGATTTTCTCTAGTCGTATTTTTTTTTGTATGACCACGCATAACTTTTTAATGAGACGTCCGATTTCGATTTTTTTCAGTGGATAGGGTGTACTTCGAAGTTGGTCCCATTTGGATTTAAAAGAAGAAATCCATCCCTAAGGGTAGCAAAATGAAGGATAGTGATCACTCACCCTCTGAATTCTGGTCCGTTAATTATATCAGGCATAACTTTGTACTGGTTTCTTCGATTTGGATTATTCTTTTTTTATTAGATAGGGTTTACCTCAAAGTTGATCATATTTGGATTTCGAATTGAATTATCCACCCTTACGGATAGCAAAATAGGGGATAATTGATTTTTCACTTGTGAACATCGGCACACATATGTAGTTGACAACGACAGATCGCTATATATAGAATCAAACCAACGAAATACGGAACTTAAAGGTAAAAAATAAAATGAACCTTCTTAGTCTCAATAACTGAGCTCCTAAACTAATGTAAGTAACTAATTTTGAGTCGGCGCCAAACGAACAATCAACAAAGATCATTAAATTACTTCAAAAAAATTATCATAATGTCACCGCACAACTCGATGCCATCATTTTACGCCTTACCTAATTCATTTGCTTGTTTGTTTGGCGCCGACTCAAAATTAGTTACTTACATTAGTTTAGGATCTTGATTATTGAGACTTAGAAGGTTTATTTTATTTTTTACTTTTCAGTTCCGTATATTGTCGCGTCGGTTTTATTTTTTGTTAAAAATGCATGACTTTTCACTGAGACGTCCGATTCCGATAATTCTTTTCTCAGTGGATAAGGTGTACTTGAAAATTGGTCAAATTCGGATTTAAAATATGAAATCCATCCCTGAGGGTAGCAAACTGAAGGATATTGATCACCCACCCTCTGAATTCTGGTCCGTTAACCGATTCTATCAGGCATAACTTTGTACTGGGTTCTTCGATTTGGATGATTCTTCCTTCATTAGATAGGGTATACCACATAGTTGATCATTTTTGGATTTCAAATTGAGTTATCAACCCTTACGGGTAGAAAAATAGGGAATAATTAATTTTTCACTTGTGAACATTGGCACACATATGTAGTTGACAATGACAGATCGCTAATGTCATTATGGTTGTTCTCCTACATCCGTCATAATCATTATATTCTATGGGAGGATGAAATAATACACAAAGTAATGAAATAAACTAACCAGTACAACAAAAATAATTTATATCACAACAAATAGTAAAAATAGATAATCATATTATTTAACTGGTAATAGTTGAAGTAAGGTGGGTAAGTAAGAATTTTGGAAGTAATCAAAAAACAAATAGGTAGTAATTAGTGGATTTCAACCACAAAAAATTGAAAAATAAAAACTTTTTAACAAAAAATTAAACCGACGAAATACGGAACTGAAAAGTAAAGAATAAAATAAACCTTTTTCGCCTCAATAACTAAGCTCCTAAACTAATGTAAGTAACTGATTTTGAGTCGGCGCCAAACGAACAATCAATAAAGATCATCAAATTACTTCAAAAAAATTATCAGAATGTCACCGCGCAACTCGATGCCATCATTTTACGCCTTATATCTAATTCATTTGCTTGCTTGTTTGGCGCCGACTCAAAATTTGTTACTTACATTAATTTAGGAGCTCAGTTATTGAGACTAAGAAGGTTTATTTTTTACTTTTCAGTTCCGTATTTCGTCGGTTTGATTTTTTGTTAAAATTGTTTTTCGTATATTCATTCAGATATTCATTGTGTAATTACTGAAATCAATTGCCAGACAAAGTTCACAAAAATCTTACTTAATGCGTTTTGGTGACTAATCTGAAAAACTATTATAAAAACAAAATCGAAAATCACAAGCAAAATACGAAACAACTATGGAACATGGTACAAGATCTACCCGGTACAAAACATTTCTTAAATATAGAAACTATTAAAAATAACCGCGGAGAAATATTAACAAATAATAAAGATATAGCCGACGAATTCAACGACAAATTCATCGATATTGGTAAAAACCTAGCTAAAAAATAACAAAGAATCCCAATTACATCCCAACCGAAAATATTCTAGTGAACTCACTAGTTTTAATGCCGACAGATGAAAAAGAAATCAATAACCTGATTAGTGAATTGAAAAGCAAGAAATCAGCTGGAATAGACGGAATCAGGGCTGATCTACTGAAATCCATTTCACAATATATCCTTAATCCTCTAGTATCAATTATAAACAAATATTCATCACTCGGTACCTGGCCTGACTGTCTAAAAATGACAATAGTGACCCCGATATATAATGTAACGAACCTAGGCCGGACCTGTCGCCTCACGCGTTGCCATCGACAACGATGATGTCATCCCCGGAGATATTCGAGAACAATCCAGTCGCTCTGCCGCGGAAAACAACGGT
Source organism: Gonioctena quinquepunctata (assembly GCA_018342105.1). Lineage (NCBI taxonomy): Eukaryota > Metazoa > Arthropoda > Insecta > Coleoptera > Chrysomelidae > Gonioctena > Gonioctena quinquepunctata. Next base: position 115,088 of record JAFIRS010001987.1, read on the forward strand.
CAATATTGGAAATAACTGTAACATGCTGGTCGCCAACTGCCAGAATTCGAAAGATCGGGAATTCTGTAACGGAGATAAATTGGCAGCCCTCAAGATGGCACAGGCAGTCTCACTCTCAGTCTGAACGAGCCCATACGATCGAGCTATACAGTGGCGTAATATAAATTAAGTTGTAGATTTAAGTGTGAAATAAATTAGTAAAACCAAGTTAAGTTAATTTACGTTACAATTGGTGTCAGAAGTGGGATGAGCTGGTGCTTCATGGGAGAAGTGAGGAGTTGATCCGTGTGCTGTTGGCTGAAGATGTAAGTGTACTTGAGAGGGCTGGAACCATTCTGGAGGCTCGCCTGGACGGGAGTGCGAGCAGTGGAGACGTGGTGATGTTCGAGCCCAAACTTCATGATGAGAAAATTGGATGAGGGATTGCACTAGGGAAGACCTTGTTGCGTGCTGACAAATTTGTGCCGGTAAGGGTCATGAATGTCAATTATTTCCCAGTGACCTTGAAGAAAGGAACAATTTTGGGGCACTGCTCGTCAGTTTCATCTGTGATCCGGGGCGTACGAGGTACGATTAGCCAACCCAACAACTTGCCCACAGAACTAGACAAATTAGTTGCCATCTCTTCCAAAGACATAAAACCACCATACATCCTTGTGGCAATGGACTACTTCAGTAAGTGGGCGGAAGCCTATGCCCTGCCCAACCAGGAAGCCATCACCATCGCCGACGTCTTGGTGGAAGAGTGGATATTTCGATTTGGTATTCCAATGGAGCTGCACTCGGATCAAGGCAGAAATTTCGAATCCAACCTGTTCCAAGAAATATGTTTACTGCTGAACATCCGCAAGACAAGAACCACGGCCCTACATCCGCAGTCCGATGGAATGGTGGAACGGATGAACAGAACGATCAACCGCCACTTGTCCAAGGTTGTCTCTGACCATCAAAGAGACTGGGACCAGTATCTTCATTTGTTCCTGATGGCCTATCGATCCGCAGTACACGAGTCAACAGGTCAAACTCCTGCTAGTATTATAATGGGCCGAGAACTGCGACTGCCTTGTGACCTGAAGTTTGGGATACCGCCAGGACAAGACACTGCGGGAGAGGACTACGTCAGCAAACTTCGGCAGAGAATGGACGACATCCACGAACGAGTCCGGTTGAACATCCAGAGTGCCAGCGATAAAATGAAGAAGACCTATGACATCAAGGCCGACGCTGGAGGGTTTGAGGTTGATGACCTGGTTTGGCTGTACAACCCCAAACGTCGTCGTGGACTATCACCAAAGTTGCGGAACTCGTGGGAAGGCCCGTATAAAATCGTGAAAAGGATAAACGACCTTGTTTACCGAATCCATAAGCCACCCCGAGGGAAACCAAGGGTCGTCCATTTCAACAGGTTGGCCCCTTACGCTGGAAACCATGACCAAGTTCGCACCCTCAAGCCACCGGAGGAGGATATGACGTTCAAGAAGTTTATGTCCTTGTATTCAAACGGGCAGAAAGTTCTACATGGGGTTACTAGAGAGGAGTCACGAGACCTTTTCGAGGTGCCTGTTGACTACGCACTAGCGCACTGTGTGGCAGAAGATCTTCGAATGTCCAGGGGCATCGCCGTAGTGTTTTCCAAGAAATTTGGTAAACTCCAAACACTGCGGGAGCAGAATCCAGAAGTTGGTGGGGTGCTACAGTTGAAGAAAGGCCAGAGAAACATCTACTACCTAGTTACCAAGAGGCATTCCCAAGATAAACCGTCATATGAAGATGTCTGGAAGAGTCTCACCAAACTAAGAGATACTATGGTGGACCAGAATCTGGTGGATCTAGCAATTCCAAAATTGTCCTGTGGTATTGATGGGTTGGACTGGAGAGTCATAAGAAGTATGCTGGAGGCGATATTCAGATCCAGCGGCGTCAAGATTTTGGTTTGCTGTAACCCTCTTCCACGACCGGTCATGAAGACCGTGGAGTGTTACTTCCATCGAACTTCACGGTGCAGATATGGGGAGTCATGCAGATATCCTCACACTCCAAGGATGAAATTTCGGGACGAAATGTCTTTAAGAAGGGGGCAATGTAACGAACCTAGGCCGGACCTGTCGCCTCACGCGTTGCCATCGACAACGATGATGTCATCCCCGGAGATATTCGAGAACAATCCAGTCGCTCTGCCGCGGAAAACAACGGTCAACGTTGGAAATAACTGGAACATGCTGGTCGCCAACTGCCAGAATTCGAAAGATCGGGAATTCTGTAGTGGAGATAAATTGGCAGCCCTCAAGATGGCACAGGCAGTCTCACTCTCAGTCTGAACGAGCCCATACGATCGAGCTATACAGTGGCGTAATATAAATTAAGTTGTAGATTTAAGTGTGAAATAAATTAGTAAAACCAAGTTAAGTTTATTCACGTTACAATAAAAAGGCAGATAAAACAGAAGTCAACAACTACAGACCTATCTCTTTAATAACACATACAGGGTGTTAGTGAATAAGTACGACAAACTTCAGGGGGTGATTCTGCATGGAAAAAATAATGATAGTTTGCTATATAACTTTTGTCTGCAAAGGCTTCGTTTGCCGAGATACGGGGTGTTGAAGTTTTTCTTGAAAACTGACTATTTATTTATTGCTCTGAAACCAGTCGAAATGTGCAAATGAAATTTGGTGAGTTATGAGAGGTAGTTATTACGCATTTTTTGACATGCAATTGAGAATTTTATGTTCATCATTGGCGCGCATACGGGTAATGATCTCAATTTTTTTAAAGAAAAAAATGGTACGCCACTGAAAAATTCCATTTTTGAGTTCCTCGTTCAATTTGTGACAAAAAACGTCTCCTGTTTTTTTTTCTATGGGGCGGAGTTTCTATGCAAAAAAATGAAACATCTTGAGGCGTATTTGTCAATACTTTAATACATTATCTAGTAGCGATGCTAGTAGGCTACTGTCAACATTCTGTTGAATACGAATATTTCAACAAAATATCAAATTAGCGTTTCCTCATTTTCAAGCTTTTAGTTTGGTATAACATTTATGATAAAAAGTAATGAATTTTTCTTTTATCGAAAAGAATGGAAAATTATACAAATGCGGAATTGTCAGACATGCATTTTGTCTATGGTCGATAATAGAAATGGTCGGCAAACTCGACGATTATATGGAGTTGTATCCAGGACGTAGGGTACCCCATCACATAATATTTGCTCGTCTTCACCAACGTTTGCACGAAAATGGTACATTTAAGAAACAAACGACTGACTGCGGGCGCCCTCGAGAATATGATTGATTTGAAATTTGGCAGGTATTCATAACTCCAGTGACAATGCATTATGAAAAAACAAAATGGCGGCTCCAAGATGGCGGACGAGATTTGTAGTTATGGTCCGATTTGTTTCAAAATTGGTACGTGGGGGTTTTTTGGATCGGAGATTATGAATTTTTTGTCCAAATTCATGAATTCAAGATGGCGGCTCCAAGATGGCAGACGAGTTTTGTGATTATGGTCCGATTCGATTGGAATTTGGTATGTGGGGGTTTTCGGGGACGGAGATGATGAGTTTTTGTAAAATTTATGAATTCAAGATGGCGGCTCCAAGATGGAGGACAAGTTTTGTGTTTATGGTCCAATTCGATTCAAAATTGGTATGAATTCCATAAATTTGAAATGGAGGCCCCAATATGGAGGACGAGTTTTGTGATCATGGTCCGGTTTGATTCACAATTGGTATGCGCGGTTTTCGTGGTCGGAGATTTTAATTTTTTAAAAGATGGCGGCCCCAAGATGGAGGACGAGTTTTCTGATTATGGTCAGATTTTATTCAAAATTGGTATGTGGGGTTTTCAGCTGGTCGGAGATTATGAATTTTCTGTCAAAATCTTATAAATTCAAGATGGCGACCCCAAGAATGGCAGGACGAGTTTTCTGATTATGGTCAGATTTTATTCAAAATTGGTATGTGGGAGTTTTTGGGGTCGAAGATCATGATTTCTTTCAGCTCAAAACTTACAAAAAAGAGACCTTGTAATAAAGATGTCCTATTAGAAATGAACAGATTGAGGCGAACTAACTAAAAAGCAAAAAATAAAATGACTAATAAAGAGCATTTTTAAAGACATGCTTCCATTCAACCGTGTACCAAAACGTATAAAATAAGTTTTAGTCATCGCTGACAATGATTTAAATTATTTTTCGTTGAATTATTTGGTTTCAAAAAGCTTGTCGCGCAAATTGCCATAGGACTAATACTCCGACAAGTTGTTACTTACCAATCAATAATTGTTCAATGAAAATAATTGGTACCTACTTTTATGAAACTTCGCGCGACAAGCTTTTGAAACGAAATAATTCAACGAAAAATAATTAAATCATTGTCAGCGATGACTAAAACTCATTTTATACGTTTAAGTACACGGCTTCAATGAAAGCTTGTTCTTTAAAAATATTTTTCATTAGTTTATTTCTTCCTCATAATGTTATCTACGACCTGCAATTAGGAATTGCCTACTAGCTGGAATCAAATATTCGCTTACGACTACTGATTTTTTTCATCTATCATTCTTGGCACTATTCGGTATAAAAATTTGACTGCTGAACAAAAAAGAGCTGCATTGCATAATTCGTTCCGATATATTATAATTTTATCTGATTAGAGGAAAACTTATTTCCAAATCGAATTGGCCTTGAAGCGTACAAGGTTCGGCTCTGAATTTCGGTTCGTTAACTTATGAGCTTCTCCGCGTATTAATAAACATAAGTAATTTACTTCCTCTCTGACACTCTCGCGAAGTAGATCGATGAATGTTTAGCAGCGCGAACAACGCAACCCGTGCTCCTAATCATCTTATGAAATATTCCAAGACTGTAAGGAGTTGTTGATGAATTATAATGATCGTCGCTTGGCAATTCGAAAGTTTTCCAAAGTGTGAGAGGATCATGAATACATTATCAACTAAAATATAAGTTTCCGAAAAAAATCTTTTTGTTATGATTTGGTAATAACCCAGCATCAGTTATTCATTCTACAAAAAGATGTATTTGTTCCATCTTCCACTTGATATCATCCACTTTGTGATTTTGAGTTAGAAAATAAAATGCATTTATTTGCTTCTCGAAAAATGGTGGATACTTCACATTTGGTCCGTCTATTCAGAAATTTTGCTCTTTCCTTCGATCACAACGTCCCAGCAGATTCGGAAGAATTTCTGAGATACCTTCTGGTAGGTTTACATGAAGATTCAAACAAGGCAAGTGCAGAGATTCATCCATCACCAAACGATTTTGTTATCACGAATGATAATCAGAAAGCTTCCATTTCTTGGACAAGATATCTATCTACTCATAATTCCAAAATTGTGGATACATTTGCCGGTCAGCTGAAGTCTATATTGAGATGTACTTTTTGTAATTACTGCTCCGTTACTTTTGAACCTTTCTGGGTACTTTCAATCCCTATTCCAGACTTGCCAAACGAAGTCGTGAATTTAACACAATGTATTGAACTGTTGACAGAAGAGGAGACTTTGACTAACGATGCGAGCCCATACTGTTCAACTTGTGGAATGAAAAGGGAATTCAAAAAGATGATTCGTATACAAACATTTCCAAAAATTTTTGTTATACATTTAAAACGTGTTTCTTCAACTCATGGCAGTAAATTGGACAATGTGATTAATTTTTCCATAAAAAATTTGAATTTGGACCAATATTCTGCTCAGGATGGAATGAATACTCTTTATAATATCTACGCCATATCAAATCATAGCGGCAGCATTTTCAATGGACACGGCATATTGCAAACACCCTTATTCTAATTGTTGGCACCTCTTCGATGACTCCTGTGTATTTTCCAAGATTGATTCTCTCATCTACCAGGGAGCATGTGTCCTTTTCTATGAGAAAGTTGATGATCTGATTTCTGATGGTGTTGTGGGTTTTTCCGGGTTTTCCTCCAACTGAAACAGCAAATGCGCCATCACTTCGAGTCCCGGGCTTCAATCAAGATTTTCATTTTGATATTATTTTATATTTAAAACTTTGCTTTTGTATTTTTGAATTCTGAATTGAGTTTTTCGCTTGTTTCTATGCGAAATCAGCCGTTAAAGAGTAATAGGATTATCTTCTGGGCTAGAAACATCTAAGAACACATTTCGTTGTTTTCAACATGAACAATTTCGACACTTCTTTAGCTAGATACGTGATATTATTTACGTTATAAAAACTTTTTTATTAAAACATGCATTTCTTGTATGGGCTTGCTGACGGGAACGCATATGAAGCCAGGCGACTGTATCAAGAGCGCTTCCCTGATAGAATGGTTCCTGATGCTCGAACGATTTCAAACACCCACAGAAGATTATGTGGAACAGGAAATTTTGAGCCAAATCATCACTTGGAAGGAGCACATCGAACTGTAAGAACTCCAGCAATTGGGGTAGCTGTTTTAAATTCAGTTGACGAAAATCCTGGAATACGTACGAGGCAAGTTGCCAATAATTTAAATATCGCCCATATTCTAGTATGGAGAATTCTTCATGATTATTTATTATATCCCCATCACATTCAACGGGTTCAGGCTCTACTTCCTCGAGACTTTCCATTACGAATAAATTTCTGCCCAATGGTTTTTCCAAAATGTTACCAAAAATCCTTTAGTTGACAGGAAAATTTTATTCACGGACAAAGCTAGTTTTACTAAAAACAGGATCAGAAATTTTCATAATAACCATTTTTGGGCCGAGGAAAATGCGCATGCAATCGTGGAATCTCATCACCAGGAGCAGTTCTCATCAAATGTCTGGGCTGGAATTATTGGAGATTGCCTAATTGGACCTTTTTCAACACGTAGATTGAATGGACATGATTATCGCCGATTTCTTGAAGATAATTTGCCAATTCTGTTGGGAAATGTTCCTATTTTAATGCGATATCGCATGTGGTTTATGCACGATGGTGCACCTGCTCATTTCAGTGCTCTGGCACGCGAATATTTAAACCAAAACTTTCATAATCGCTGGCTAGGTCGTGGGGGAACAGATTCATGGCCAGCTAGATCCCCAGACTTAAATAGCCTTGATTATTTTCTTTGGGGACATCTTAAGACTTTGTTGTACAGCCAACCAATTCTAACTGAGGAAGAATTGCGAAACCGCGTGATAGTTTCCTGTGGAGCAATAAGGAATACTCTAGGAATTTTTCAAAGAGTACGCGAGTCAATGAGAAGGAGGGCTGAAGCGTGCATACTTGCAGGAGGCGGACATTTGGAACAGTTAATTTGATTTTGGTATTTTTTGTTCATAATAGTTGTTTTTAAAAATAAAAAATGTATTTTTATGCATACTCATTACAAAAACTAAATAATAGTTACCATAAAATTATAAAAATCTTGCCTAGATCCTTTGGTTACCACAATTGTGAAATTAAGACTCAGAGAAAAAATCGAATACGGACAAGCAAATTAATGTATTTTATTTTCTAAATCGAAAACCGTCCGCCGGACGAAAAAAAGGCAGGAGACCATTTTTATGAGAAGTTAGAGGACAATTACAGAAATTTTTTTTTTGGGAAAAAGACATTGCCGTTTCATTATTTTGATCAAATATATGACAGGACATGTTAACAGGGACGCCACTGATGAAAATTGAAAAATACTTTGTAATGGAAAAAATTTATTTTTATGCGTACTTTGCATGTACCACAATTGAAAAGGAAGCCAAAGCGGTTTCAAAGATATTGGCGAAGAACTGTTTTTTTGTTAAATTTCAACATCCTGTATCTCAGAAATAAAGCGGTTGCGCACATATGTTCATATGAAGAATTTTTCTTAAAATTATCCAAGGATTATCGCCCTTTAGGATCAGCATCCAATTATGAAACACTCTGTATAGAGTCTCAACGAAGACAAATTTGAATTACAATAATTCATTCGGCGACGATTTGCCTGCCACTTATACAAGTTGTCTCTTCGAATATACTCTCTGAAAAAACTTTTTAACAAAAAATTAAACCGACGAAATACGGAACTGAAAAGTAAAAAATAAAATAAACCTTCTTAGTCTCAATACCTAAGCTCCTAAACTGATGTAAGTAACTAATTTTGAGTCGGCGCCAAACAAACAAGCAAATGAATTAGGTAAGGCGTGAAATGATGGCATCGAGTTGCGGGTGGAGTAATTTAATGATCTTCGTTGATTGCTCGTTTGGCGCCGACTCAGAATTAGTTACTTACATCAGTTTGGGAGCTCAGTTATTGAGACTAAGAAGGATGTTAGATTGAATGAAAAATCGTTGCCGGTGCTGACATCTATAAAATTCTTGGGGGTGTTTATTGACTCTAATATGAGCTGGGAACTACATGTGGATATCTTGGCAAACAGACTGGCATCGGTCTGTGGTCTAATTAGATATCTGAGAGAACAGGTGTCAGAATATGGAATGAAATTGTATTATTATGGGCATGTTTCAGTCAATCATCGCATATGGAATACTTTTTTGGGGTTCCAGTTCAAACTCAAACAAAATATTCATATTGCAAAAACGAATATTGAGATGTATTCTTGGTCTTGATTATAATACCTCCTGCAGGTCATATTTTTCAAAACATGGGTTATTGACAGTACCTTCTTTATACTTTTTATCTCTGGTTATTTCCGTAAAGAAACACCAATACTTGTTCTCTACAAATGCAGATGAATATTCAACTGAAATGAATATGTTAACTCGTAATCGGGCTGACCTCAGGATTCCACATCACGAAACTGCCTTTTTTAAACGGAGTACTGAATACAGAGCAAGGAAGGCTTATAACAGGCTGCCAACTCAGTTGAAAGATATCAGCGATATTCAGAAATTCAGAAGTTCAGTCATTGATTACTTGAAGGAAAAAGTATTCTATGAGTTTGATTTTTGTGAATGATTACCGTTTCCTGTCTATTGAGAAAAGTTTTTATATTCACTTGTTGAGTTCGTGAGGTGCGTTTTTTGTAATGTTTACTCATATGTTATGTGCTCAGTGTACTTTATTTTTGTTTTTGACGTTGTCCATGTCCTTGATGATTCATGACATCAAGATATTATTCTTATATTATTATTATTACTTGTTTTTTGATTACTTCCAAAATACTTACTTACCCACCTTACTTCAACTATTACCAGTTGAATAATATGATTATGTACTTTTACTATTTGTTGTAATATAAATTATTTTTGTTGTTTTGGTTAGTTTATTTCATTACTTTGTATATCATTCCATCCTCTCATAAAATATAATGATTGTGACGGATGTAGGAGAACAAAAATAATGACAATAGAGATCTGTCATTGTAAACTACATATGTGTGCCAATGTTCACAAGTGAAAAATCAACTATCTCCCATTTTTCTACCCGTGAGGGTGGATAATTCCATCCGGAATATGATCAACTATGAGGTATACTCTATCCAATAAAAAAAGAATCATCCAAATCGAAGAACCCAGTACAAAGTTTGCCTAATAGAATGGTTAACGGACCAGAATTCAGAGGGTGAGTGATCAATATTCTTCATTTTGCTACCCTTAGGGGTGGATTTCATCTCTCAAATCCGAATGGGACCAACTTTGAAGTACACCCTATCCACTGAAAAAAGAATTCCAGAATCGGACGTCTCAGTAAAAAGTTATGCGTGGTATACAAAAAAAAAATATACGCGTCGACTAGAGAACCTCCTCCTTTTTGGTTTCGTCGGTTAAAAAAGATGTATTTGTTCCATCTCCCACTTGAAATCCTCCACTTCGTGTTAAAAATTAATTGAGAAACAAATTCTCACATTAAAGTCTTTCTACATAGAAGGTACTCAATTTGTAAAAACCACTTCATTATGTATAGTGAACATGAAAAATCAACTACACATCACGTTACAAAGCCATTCAAGTCCAGAACAAATTTAACAACCATTGTTATGCCCCGAGAATATTCACATATAAACCTAACGAATTTATATGGAAAGAAATGGCCAACTCGAATATGAATTGTTATTTTAACGAATAATCTATTCTGAGAAGGTTGAAGAAATGCAACTGAACTATTCTCTTCCATATGGAGTTGAAATCACATCATGAAGTAATAAAAAGGCCATCCAAGATAAAAAATTGATCAAAAAAATTACATTCAGGAAGTTGAACCGTCAACACTTACCAAAATGGCTTGCGTGTGGAAGTCATTTTTCCAGATAATACAGACATAAAAATCTTAAATCTATGATGCTATAAAAATCAAACATGTGGTCGACTTCCGCTAAAGGGTCATTAATTACTCCGCGAACAAATAAAATTCCAAGAATGACCTGCCAGTGAAATAAATTGGGGTTTTTAATCTTCCTCAGAGTCTAACAGTTTTAATCTTCCTCAAGTCTAACGTATAAGTTGAAGACATAAAATCTCCATCACTACCCGCTAATAGCCACGCATTTAAGATATCGAAAACTATCATCCTACCCTTTTTCGAGGGAGATAGAATAAGAACATTACGCAATGAGCGTCATCACTAGCGGCCTGTAAAACAGATTGAGAAATAACGCAAAACAGCGGAGTTTTGATAAAAAAAAATTTTTAATATTTTTTTTTCTGGCTTATTAATGATCTTTCGTAAAATTTCGAAGGGAAAATCTTTTTATTTTTTATGTACTATCAACTGTTAGCGGATGTGCAAAAGGGTCGATCACACCCTTTATATTTATATCAAGAAAACATTTCAGTCTTCTTCAAGAAGCCAGTTATTGCCTGTTACATTGAATTTGGGACACCCGGTATATTTATCGTCCATTCTACGATTTTTGGGTTTTTTATGAAAATATTTTCATGAAAACCAATACATACTGCAGGTTTAGGTAGGCTGACATCACAGCAGACTTCTTGAAATTACTGACAGATAAATCGAGAATTTTCTAAGAATCTAAATATTAGGGACAGCGCAATGCTGATAAATACAAGCTAATTGGAAGATTGAAGAAACAGTGAAGCTCGCGGGGTGGGGAATCCCGATGGTTTTCAGTTGTGAAGTGTGAATGAGCGCAGAATAGTCAATTCATTATTTTAATTGCCACGAACTCCAGATCAATTGATTATTATTATTAATAAAACAAAAACGATGTACTACCTAAGTTGTAGGTACGCGCTTTCAAGGCGTCACTTATTTTCTATATTGTTATCCACTTTCGACTTATACAGTGCTTCTCAAAAGTCCCCTCCCCCCCTCTTATTTTTGGAACGATTATACATAAACAAGTGAAATTTGGAAACTGAATATTAAAGATTGTATGCTTCCCTACTAGTGATGATAGATGACAAAATCGTCAAAAATGACGTCTTAAGGCCATTGTGACCAATAATTTCAAATGGAACCCTTCGGCAAGCGACACCTTTTTTAAAAGGTATCGAAAAAACCTATTCAATTATACTAATTTTGTTTGTGTTCATGGCAGTTTTGGCAACTCGCTTTTAAAAAACGCAAAGTTGTGATGAATTAAATCAGTTAATACTAAAATTCCAAATTCAAGCTCCGCCTCTGGATAGTTGTCAAATAAGTTGACGTTTTTGTTAGTCTCCCTAATTCGACGTTTTGTAATTGCCCAAGTTTTTGTACATTTAATAATTTGTGTATTGTTGATTGAACGTTCAACTGTTTCAGCAGCTTTTGGTACTTTTAATATTTTTGTACATTTAAATAATTTGTTAAACTGTTGTGAGCCGAACGTTTAAGTGCTTCAAGAAGCGGAATGGTGCGTGCTTTAGGTGATAAAGTAGCAACGATCCTAATTCTTGGTGAAACTGGACAAAATATTCATACAGCAGAACGCATTTTTAATGAGAGGTTTCCCGATCGCCCGTTTTGAAGACTTATTTAAGGGAGCTTCTTCGTAAGTTTAAAACAACGAGTAGTATTAATGATGCGAAACGATCTGGCAGACCACGAATTTCTGATGATGATGCAGAAGTAATAGTTAATCCTACTTTTACAACAACTCACGTCGCATCTACCTGTGAAGTCAGTCGAAGTACAGTACACAGGGTGTTGAAAAAAAAACAAATTTCATCCCTACAAATTAAAAATGGTCCATCAACTCTCAGACGACGACCCAAACCGAAGACTAGAATTTTGTGAAAATATGGAAACAAAATTAACCAACAGCCAGACTATGTCAAAACATTTTGTTTTAGCGACGAAAGTACTTTCTATCTAAATGGAAATGTAAATACACAGAATGTGAGGTATTGGAGTGACGCAAATCCTCACCTGTTTCGTGAAACACATACCCAATTTCCCCAGAAGGTGAATGTTTGGGCAGGTATCCTGGGAAACCCCATCGTTGGGCCTCTTTTCTTAAATACTAATTTAACTGGTGAGGTTTATCTGAAGCTGTTGCAAAATGCAATAGAACCGTAAATCCTTGAAATTTTGGAAGATAATCCAGATGAATTCGGCAATTTGGAAATAAGATTCCAACAGGATGGTGCTCCACTATAACGGTGCAGTAAGACGGTATTTGGATGAGGAGTATCATGGTAGATGGATTGGACGACGAGGTTCAACGGAATGGCCAGCTCGATCACCGGACCTCACACCTTTGGATTTTTTTCTGTTGGGGGTACCTCAAATCGAAGGTTCACGCCACTGAACCTGACAATATTGACGTTTCAAAACAACGTATTGTTGCAGAATGTGAGGCTGTTTCCGCAGACACATTTGTAAAAGTACGAGAAGAGTTTGAAAATAGGATATTTCACTGTCAGGAAGTAAATGGAGATCACTTCGAGCAATTTCTTTAAGTAGATACTGATTCTCAAATCTGTAATTAATATCATACTGAATGGAATTTAAATTTTAATGTATACTAATGAGCCATCAAAACTGCCATAAACACAAACAAAATTAGTATCATTGAATAGGTTTTTTCGATACCTTTCAAAAGAGGTGTCGCTTGCCGTAGGGTTCCATTTAAAATTATTGGTCACAGTGGCCTTGTGACGTCATCTTTGACGATTTCGTCATCTATCATCACTAGTAGGGAAGTTTACAACCTTTAATATTCAGTTTCCAAATTTCACTTGTTAATGTATAATCGTTCCAAAAATAAGAGGGGGAGGGGACTTTTCAGAACACTGTATAAGGAATGGTTTACCGTATTCTGACCTCTATTTCCATTATTTGGAGTGATCTCCGATTCCCATCACGTAGGAAAACCTACAAAAAATATAAAAATGAAATTGGTTTCGTTTCTAAATATGTTATTTTCACCGTGAAAATATAATGATTCGTAGTCTGCCAGCGGATTTTTCTTTGCAACTGAATATTTGGAATGAACCCCATATTGCCTTTGTGGAACTTCTACAGTAATTGATCGATACGTTTGACTGGTTTCGACTGAAAATACACGTTCCATTGGAAAATTGATATCTGCGTTATGCCATGCATTCTATTGAAAACTGCCCACGGCCTCAATGTTGTGTACTTTCAACGGGAAGTCGTATTCGTGCTGGAATATTTATAGAAATATAAATTCAACCGTTTTTTCAACAGCACTTCAGTACGCTCAGATATTGTCATTGAATTTCGAACCACATATCTCATTGATTTTAAATTTCTCAATCGTCTACTATGTATCAATAGAAACCCTAAAATTGTTCTTCTTCTCATTGTACAGCCGCTGTACTTTATTCAGTTCATTTCTGGACTTGCTCTCAGTGGTATCGATCCCTCTCAAATATTATTGTTATCTGCTTTTTTGGATCTTGTCAGCTTATGATGAGAAATTAGTCCGGATCTTTGTAATTCGCTTTCCCCAAATTACTAATTCCAGTACCAGAGTCAAATAAGTCAGCCTCAGGCCCTTTTTTGTTGCTAATTAATTTGAAAGATGTGGTTTTTGAATTGTGTTCATTCTCCATCAAAGTTATTTTCATTATATCAATTAATTTCTTTGGTATTCTAATTTATGTTAATGCTTCATTTGAGAAATAACGTTTTTGATTAACTTTTCTCTCTTCTCCTTTCTCTTTGTTAATGAGAATTCTATAAAACTGAAACCCCAAAACGCTACCCACATATCCAGAAATTATATCATCTGATTGCAGCTGTCACATAAAAGTCTGCCGGTTAGTTTTCATCACGTTTTCATTATCTCGCTTTTCTTGTCTGTTCGTCTGTTCGGTACAAATTTTTCAATCGATTCCAAAATAACTTCCCGATAGCTAGAAATTTACATTGCTCAGATCTATATGACAATGCAATATCAACTTTCTTGTCGTTTGTTTGTCTGCATATAATAATAGTGAGGAGCAACTGACTTCAAGATGAGTAGAGACTTGAAACTTTAAACATGACTCAGAACTGGATGACAATGCAATACTAATTCGCTTCTCTTGTCTGTCTGTTCGTTCGTTCAGTTGTTATAATATAATGATAATATAATAGCAATCGATTTTGAATACTTTCTATGAGCTGGAGATTTGAAACTTCAAACATAGCTCAGAACGTGAAGAGAACCTGGAATTCGCCACATGTCTCTGTCATAATCTCATCAAATATTTGAAATCGATTGCAAAATTGCACACACACTGAGACTGAGAAGCAGAAAATTATTATTTAATCAAAAACATTAATATATCACGTTTTAAACATGTACTAAAAATTATACAATGATTTCTCCTCGCCCCATACAGATTTTCCTGTAAATTTGTGATTGTTAATTTTTAATAACTACGAAAATACTTGTGAGATTTAAAACAAAGAAACGTGGGGAGCTAACAATATTTAATAGTTTTTCATTATTGTAACTGGGATAACTGATAATAGTATATTAAAGTATAAGTGGATAAAAAGGGCTTTAAAACACGCGCGATTTTTCGAGCACGACGGCGCAGCCGGAGTGCTCGAAATAGAGCAAGTGTTTTTAAGACCAGTTATCCACGAATACTTTACGTTATTTTTTTTTATTGGTGCACTTTGAAATCATATATACTGGTATTATTACTACAAAAATGAAATAAGAACTAATAATGCAAGAAGGTTGAATTCGTGATGTGACATCAGTATACCTTTCGTTGTCATGGAAATGAGAAAACATTCATTTGCAATTTGTTACCAAAGATCAATATTTGTTGTCACCAGAGCTCAAAAATGAATTATTCTAATATCGATTTTTTGAATAGTGAGGCAGAATCGCGGTTAATACCGCGAAAATCCAGTGATATATATAAAAAAGAATATGAAAAGTTCATCAAATGGATGGAGGAGCACATATAAACGAACGAATTGTGAGTAATATTTTATCTGACGTTACAAGGTACTCCTGTCAGATCAATAATCAAAAATTTGTCATTTAGACTTCACGTTTCTCGATTTGTTGATGTTGTCATGGTTACCTTTAAAAAACCCGCGTTTTTTAAAGTTCGATTTAAACACGCTGAGGCGTGCTTTAAATGGGTAAAAAGGGGCACCAATAAAAAAAACTATTGAAGATACGACAAAAACACTTCAAGACTTCGTTATTTTCCGTTGAACAATAAATAAATTGAGATTTTAACCAAAGTTCTAACTCAATTATTTATTAACTTGATTGCCATTATTTATGAAATAACTCGAAAAAAATAGTTTCGACTTTTAAATTCAAATATCTTATAACTATTAAAGATACGACAAAACAAGCTGTTGACATCAAATACTATTATCAGTTAATAATCATGGATTATCTCCGTAGACATCTACGCAAATTAGAATAAAATTAGATTTTAATGATGGCCAAATTACTGAACTTCCAAGTAATCAAGGTATATAAAATTAATATATATATATATATATATATATATATATATATATATATTATATATATATATATATATTATATATATATATATATATATATATATATATATATATATATATATATATATATATATATATAAAAACGTATTAAAGAGTTTTTCATAATTCAACACTTGTGCTGACTGAAGATCCCCGTTATTCCCCACCGTTCATACCAATTTTCCGTTATATCTAAATATTATATATATATATATATATATATACAGTGTGACCCATTCAAAATGGAATCACCCCTGTGAAATACGCATTTTTCAGTCAATCTCAGTTTTTTTTTATTGAGCATCAAAAACTGTATCTTGACACAAATTTTCATATTTTTAGTTTCATTTCCAAGGCACTCTATGGTTTTTTTTCTTTGTGAAAAACGGTAATAGTTTATTGGGCAGTTTTTTTTTTCAAATTTGACTACATCACTGGATTTTTAGTTGTTATAGATGAAAACCATCAAAATTTCATAAAAAAATATTGGTTAACAACGAAGTTACAACAACTTTAATTTTGGAAACAAAGTATTTGATTATAATTTTTATTGAGATTATAGACATATTTAAAATCTGGCAGTACTGCCGATACAAAGTAGAACACCAGTGAATTTGTACAGCGAAAAGCCGAAGTCAGTGGCTCATTCCGTTCTACAGTTATAACTCCTGAAAGTATGGTAATGTGAGCGATTTGTGGTGTACTAAATCACAGTATACTATTGATTTAGTACAATACCTATGCCTAATGTATTAGTTCAGCTTTCCTCAAATTATTGATACCATCTCTAAAAGCTTGTTTCAATTGAGTTTTGCAGAATATAAAGGAAATTTTTTGTCCTGCTTTCTGTTTTATTATTCAATAAATAATTTTGATACTTTTAAACTTGATTCGGTTCATTTTGTTTTTATCGGCTATGGAAGACTGCATAACTTGAAAATGAATTTTAATTTTTTTGTTATTTTCGAATACACTTATAACCTTAACTTAATTGAATTATTTTAAGGGAATACAATTTACAAATCCAGTGGCGTAGTCAGATTTTTATTACAAAATCGCTTCCACCACAAATCGCTCACATTACCATACTTTCAGGAGTTATAACTATAGAACGGAGACTTCGGATTTTCGCTGTACAAATTCACTGGTGTACTTTGTATCGGCAGTGTTGCCAGATTTCAAATGTCTGTAATCTAAATAAAAATTATAATCAAATACTTTGTTTCCGAAATAAAAGTTGTCGTAACTTCGTTGTTAACCAATATTTTTCTGAAAAATTTCCATGGTTTCCATTTATAACGACTACGAATCCAGTGGTGTAGTCAAATTTCTAAACAAAAATTGCCTAATAAACTTTTGCCGTTTTTGACGAAGAAAAAAAAACCATAGAGTGCCTTGGAAATGGAACTAAAGTTATGAAAATTCGTGTCAAGATACAGTTTTTGATGTTCAATATTGAAAAAAAATTTTTGAGAATCATTGCAAAATGCGTATTCTACAGGGGTGGTTCCATTTTAAATGGGTCACACTGTATATATATATATATATATATATATATATATATATTATAAATAATTAAATATGTATTAATTACCTGAAAAATTATTAAAAATATCTGAGAATAATATTTAGATTATTATAAATAATAAAAATTTCAAGCTGAGAAGAATTTTAACAATGTTTTTTTATAAATAATAACAAAAAGTATATTACTAATTGAGCTATAGCATCACTCACTCAATACATTACTTAATTCACGTATTTTTAATAATTTATAAGATACTTATTCAAATTTAAGTCTTTAAAAAGTAATTTCGAAGTTATTTTCATTAATAATAGCAAAGAAGTTCATAAATAATTGAGTTAGGCTTCGGTTGAGAGCTAAATTTATTCATTGTTCAACGGAGAATAAAAAAGACTTGAAGTGGTTTTGTCGAATCTTCAATAGTTATTTCAATTACAATAAATAGAAATAGTCACATGATAAAAAAAGCGTAATACCTCCTCCATGTGACTTTCTCTCTCTCTCTCTCTGTGTCTGTTTCTATTACATACGAGTCTTTGTGACATAGACGCTTGTCATACGATTCCGAAGGTGTACGAAACCATCCGAACTGCTGTTCTTCTTGCCGAAAATTCGAAATGATACATGAGCGATAGATATCCTATCGCTCAATTAAGCATAAACAAAAATTAGAGCTTGCCAGTAGTGCGCTATAAATTGGCTGAAAAATACTTTCCTATACAAGTTGAAATTGAAATACCTGCTGTATTTTGTGGTACTAAAGATTCCATTTGAGAAGGAGTTGTGGTTCAGCAGCTATTCTCCCACAGAGATAATTCCACATATACTTTTCAATACAAAATGACATTTGTCAATTCTCGAATTCAATGGTTCTGTCACATTTGATCATAAATGATACAAGGAGATTCTCCACAATTCGCTTTTTGGTAAGTGAAAAAGTGTTTTGCAGAAGTTTTTAGTGCATGTCATCGTTGTCTTGCTTTGCTATGTTGGGAACATTTTCAGAAGAACCAGACTTGTGTTGATCATGGAAAAACAACAACACTCACAAGAAACACACCAAGTACAAGAAAAAAGAAACATGATCTGGAGGTAAGCAGCAAGGAAAATTCAGGATTCAAAATAAGTGAAACAAAATCAAATAACGATAATAAGAAATACGCAGCTTGCCCAAATGCAATGGTCTATATAAAAGAGTAAAACAACATTTACCTTATTGCAAATCATCCGACAAAAACGATGAAGTAAACAATCAGTACAAGACTGCGAAAGAGATCCAAATACAGAACAATTTGTCACATACTTATCACAAGCAAAGCGCAATATCAAAATAATGAGACGTATACCAAAAGGTGCTCGCAATGTAATATCAAAAAATTTGTCTTCTTGTATCGAAGAAGTCGTTAAAAAAAATGATATTCACAGCTGGGAAAAATTAACTAAGTTCGCATATGGAGTTTTAGGATTGCCAGGCGATACTCGAGAAACACGGAAAGTATCGCTGACAACACTTATCAAGAAGAATCTCGAAAATTATATGGCAACAGGTACACCACTATATAAAAGTAGGGAGAGGATTTATATGCAATATAAAAATAAAAATAATAAAGAAACATTGAAGAAAATTATCGATACGGAAATAGCAGAATATTATGTCCGAGGAGCAATACGTATTTTGACCACTGAAGAAGGATTAGCACCCTTCGATCAAAATTCTCTCATTTCTCTAAGAGAAAAACATCCACCTCTGAGAACAGATCCTAATTTTCCTAGCTTTGATTCAAAAGAAGAAACACTCGGATTCGATCAGCCAACAACACTTAACCAAGTTGAAAAAGCTATAAAAAGTTTTCCTTGTGGTTCATCAGGAGGCCTAGATGGTATAACTCCACAACATTTGAAAGATTTGATAAACGATAAAAATGGCGAATATGGCACCCAACTTCTGAATAGCCTTGCAAAATTGGCCGATATTATGCGCAGAGGATTAGTTCCACGAGAAGTTTGTTGTTGGTTATACGGGGCTAATCTCATTGGTTTCAAAAAAAAGATGATGGAATCCGCCCCGTCGCATCAGGAGGGGTATTCAGAAGAATAACGGCAAAAATAATTTGTGAAGAAATCAAGACAACATTGGGCACCCGCTTTAGACCACAACAAGTTGGTTTTGGGATTCCGAAGGGGGCAGAGGCCGTTATACACGCAGCAACGAAATATATTGAACAAGCCAGACAGTCCTTAATCATGATCAAGTTAGATTTCCGAAATGCATTCAATGCTATTCATAGAGATTTTTTATTACAACTTGCGAGAAATGCACTACCAACAGGATATAGGTTTGTATGGCAGTGTTACCGCAATCCATCAATCTTACTTTTCGGAAATGAAATGATCAAATCAGAAACAGGAGTTCAACAAGGCGATCCTCTTGGGCCACCGTTATTCTGCATCGCTACCGAGCAATTGTCCAAAGAATTAAAATCTTCCTTCAACGAATAGTATCTAGACGACTGCACCTCATCAGGAAAAGTAGAAGATTTGATTCATGATATATGCAAAATCAAAGAATTTGAAAAGCTAAGTGGTCTCCAGTTGAACAACGCAAAGTGTGAAATTTTGATTAAAGATCCTAACCAAAACAAATGCAAAGAAATATACTCACAAATTTCCAAATATTTACCAGGTATTCGATTAGTTCAACCAACAAATTTCAAGTTATTAGGTTCTTCTATCACAAAAGAATCAATATGTACTGTATTGAAAGAACGCAAATTCATATCAAAACTCTTATGTGATAAGTTACCAGATCTAAGTTCACATACAGCACTCTACCTTCTCACAAATTGTCTAGGCCCACCAAAATTATTATATACACTGAGAACATGCGCAACATGGAGATATCCACATATTTTAAATGATATCGACGATCATTTTAAAGATGCGATGGAAAATATATGTAATATCCGGATGACGGAGGATAAATGGATGCAGACAACGCTTCCGATTGCTAATGGAGGTTTAGGTTCACGCCGAACCCAAGACATCGTATTACCAGCATTTCAAAGCTCCAAAATCACTTGTGATGGAGATGTTTCATGATAATCAGAACGATAACGAATTTTTCTCCACAAATACACATGAAGCAATCGATATATATATATATATATATATATATATATATATATATATATATATATATATATGACAATACCAGGTGCGGTGATGCCAAGCGAAGCAGATCGATCAAAACAGAAAGACTGGGACCAACCAATAATGACTTATCGTCAAAAAGATCTTTTCGAAAAAGCAGAAGATGACATAGAACGAGCAAGACTGCAGGCAATTTCTGCTAAGGAATCCGGAAAATGGCTACAAGTTATCCCGTCATCCCAGTTAGGTACCTTTTTAGATCGTGATAGTCTCCGTATATCAGTAGCCCTGCGTTTGGGAGCACAAATTTGTGAACCTCACAAATGTTGTCGTTGTGGAGCACATGTTGATGGCTCGGGGACTCATGGCCTTAGTTGTCCTTTCAGTTCGGGGCGTCTTTCGCGTCATCATGCTCTCAACGACACTGTCAAACGAGCTTTGGCATTAGCTGAAATTCCATCTAAATTAGAACCCAATGGAACGTGTTTTGATGAAGATAGAAAACGACCTGACGGCATTACTTTGATACCATGGTCAAGGGGACGAGCAATGATATGGGATGTGACATGCACAGACGTGTTTGCAAAATCCAATATTCGAACAGCCATTATAGCACCCTGAAAATTATCGGAACAGGCAGAAGAACGCAAACGGATAAAATATCAATCGTTTGAACTTAATTACATCGTATCACCCATGGCATTTGATACTCTAGGTGGTTTTGGACCAAATTGTCTTCAAGTTATTCAAGAAATTGGCAGAAAGATAACAAATATCACCGGAGAAAAGCGGTCAAGAAATTTCTTGATGCAACGCCTCAGTATTGAGATAGCTCGTGGTAACGCAGCGTCAGTAATCGGCTCAATCCCCAATACTGATATCTTAGGAGAAATCTTCAACTTATAATGTCTATTCCTTTCTCACCGATTATTGTATTATTATTCCTGAATAAAACTAATATGAATTGTCAAAAAAAAAAAAAAAAAAAAGAACAATAACAAATCCTACAGCAGGAATTGAAATTTTCTGAACGCATTTTTAACGAAAAAATAGTTTTTTCAAATGGTACCTACCAAGGGCCATTCGCTAGAGAATTAAATTACCAATTCAACGATATACATTATGTACCACTTTTTTTTTGTTCGAAACGTAGAGAGCCAACTGACAAAATGGAATCAATCTGAAAAAATTGGTAGGTAACATGACATTCTTTCAAACTTTACTTCAGAATGGTAACAATGAATTACCAAAAATAATCGACTTGACAATATGTGATGATCCTAAACCCATTACAGAAAATATAACTTCAATATAATCAAACTGAATAAATCTAACGAATGAAACAGTAAAACATTCAACGTATAAATTATTACTCACAATACCATTATCCTGTTTTCAATAGAAGAGTTTCACAACCATCGAAAAGTCATTTTATTTATCCATAACCAGTGATATGTTCGAAGTGTTGCCCGTTTTTCCTAACACATAGACTAGTTCTATTCATGGTACACCTCATCACATTTATCAGTTAGTGAGCAGGAATTGAAATGCGCGTCAACTCCATCTCTCAAGTGCTCAAAGAAGTTGGTCTCCTCGAGTATACTTTGGATTTTATGTGACCCATAAATAAAAATCAATAGGGGTTCAATCGGACGATCTGGTGGCCATCTGATTGGACCATTTGTTCCAATCCATCTCTGCCAACAGGTATTACTAAGATATTGCCGAACAATATTAGCATTATGTGGTCCTGCACCATCCTGCTGAAAAAACATATGTTCTCAGGTAAATCGTTATTATTATTTTGAATGTCGTTCTCTAAGAATTGTAGATATCTTTGGCCCGTCAAAGGCCCGTCGAAAAAATTGGTCCAGTGATTCTTGTTCCTATGATTCCTACCCAGACGTTGAATTCAAATCTTTCTTGAAAATGACCTTCTCTCAGAAACCTAGGATTTTCTTGAGCCCCTCGTATTATTCCTATTGAACATACCATTATTCGTAAGCCTAGACTCATCTGTAAACAGTACCTTCGAGACAAATTATTCAAATCATGATGACGCAAAAGCCAATAACAATAAGTTTGTCTCCGTTCTGGGTAATTTTCATATAGATGCTGATGCAAACTGTATTTATAGGAGCGATATTTATGTTTTTTCATACTTTTCTGGCACTTTCCCTGCTGATCCCACATTCAATTTCCAATTCTCGCACTGAGGCAGATGGAGACGAATGAACATATGCTAAAACATTAGTTTCCGCTTTTCACTGACGATGTGGTTTTGATCAGTTGGTTCTTTCCTTAGCATCATTTCCAATTTCCTGAAATAGGTCCTCGATGGGTGCCGTCTTAACGGATAACGA
This sequence comes from Gonioctena quinquepunctata, assembly GCA_018342105.1. Taxonomy (NCBI): domain Eukaryota; kingdom Metazoa; phylum Arthropoda; class Insecta; order Coleoptera; family Chrysomelidae; genus Gonioctena; species Gonioctena quinquepunctata. The sequence goes on from JAFIRS010001987.1 coordinate 137,967, forward strand.
ACAGCGTATAGCATACTAGCATTGACAGCGTTCTTCTGACATTCTCCTTATATCAATATATCGATTTGTTCGTTTCGAGAATAACGATTATTATTTTTCATTTCAAAAAACACTTTTTACAAACGGAACGAGATGACAAGTAAAATTGGTATTTCACTTCTGACATGACATTGATCACCTACTGTTTTCCATGTTTCCACGGCATTGGAATTTGTAGGCATCGTATAAAATATTGTACAAATTCAATAACTGATCGTTTTTAGTTTTGAACAAAGAGAAAGTGGTACATAATGTATATCGTTGAATTGGTAATTGAATTCTCTCGAATGGCACGATGGCCCTTGGTAGGCACCATATGCAAAAAACGATTTTTTCGTTAAAAATGCGTTCAGCAAATTTCTATTCCTGCTGTAGGATTTGTTATTGATCTTATCGATGAAATGACTCTATAAGTTACCGATGTAAATTAGTATAAATTTTAACCTGATCAAGGCACCCTGGGCTAGAAAAAAAATTTTAAAAATTATTTTTTTCAATGGTGAAATGAAAATTTGGTGACATAGTCGTATGTAATTTGAGCCGTAGAATCCGAAAAACATCAAACATACAGGGTGTTCCATTCGAAAAATCGAAGTTGGTGGCTATTCGAATCGAATAACCGAATGAAATGTATTAAAAATTTCAGTACTCACAGCAAACATAAAATATAAAAAAATAAATAAAATAAATGGTCGTGTTGAGGATTGAACCCCGGACCTCCGGCTTGGTAGTCCCTCGTTTTACGGCAGCTCCGTTTGGTCTTTGAAATTATTCGTATATTTGCACATGAGCGTTGTGGATTTGAATATTTCTATTGCCCATTCGCAGCTGAAGAAAAAGCGTGAGAAACTTCGTTCCTGACGGGGGTCCCTCAACCGCACGCGATTTGAATAATTTTTTATTTTCCCATAAACAATGCATTTGTTTATAACAATTATTCAACCAATGGGAGTGAAAAAGTTATTGTGGTTTTTAACAATAAGAGAATTAAATAATCGGGATATTTAAAAAAAATTATAACGTCTTTTGAACTTTTCATTTTGAATGCCTTCAATTGTTAATGAAAAAGTGGAAAATATTTTATTTTTATTTTTCCAACGGGGATCTTCCTTAAAGCCTCCAAAGAATAGATCCGAGAAGTAGGAAGAATATCAGGTTTTTAGTTTGAATATAATCAGGGTTCTTAAGTTCCAACTTGTAAAAATAACCTAATTAACAAAAGCACAACTGATAGAAAAAATGCGGAAATACTTTTTTCGACGGATTATTGTTTATTCATGTATCCAAATAGTACATTAAATTTTTGGTTCCTGAATATTCATATTTAATGGCTTAATTTTTTTTGTTTCCCTGAACGAATCGTGCGGAGCGCGTGGAAGCCACATAACCCGTTTTCAGCTCTATTTTCACCTTGAAATTGAAATTAGTAATATTGGTAGTATGATTCCAGGAGGTCGAACTTTTTCTTAGGAAATTTCCTGTTCTTTGAGGAACTTTTTCTCGATTTCAGATATCTGCGATAGTCTTTGAGATATTCGCGAAAAACAAAACCCATTTTTTTTACTAAATTGTTTATAACATTTTCATTTTTATCGAGCAGGACAATTTTTTAACCGACGAAACCAAAAAGGATGAGGTTCTCTAGTCGACGCGTATTTTTTTTTATGTATGACCACGCACAACTTTTTGCTGAGACGTCCCATTTCGATAATTCTTCTTTAACTGGATAGGGTGTACTTCGAAGTTGGTCCCATTTGAATTTGAAAGATGGAATATACCCCTAAGGGTGCCAAAATGAAGGACATTGATCACTCACCCTCTGAATTCTGGTCCGTTAACCGATTCTATCAGGCATAACTTTGAACTGGATTCTTCGATTTCGATGATTTTTCTTTATTAGATAGGGTATATCTCATGGTTGATCAAATTTTGATTTCGAATGGAATCACCCACGTTTACGGTTAGAAAAATGGGGGATGATTGATTTTTCACTTGTGAACATTGGCACACATATGTAGTTGACAATGACAGATCGCTATTGTCATTATTTTTGTTCTCCTACATCCGTCACAATAATTTTATTCTACGAGGGGATAGAGTGATATACAAAGTAATGAAATAAACTAACCAGAACCACACAAATAATTTATATTACAACAAATAGTAAAAGTAGATAATCATATTATTTAACTGGTAATAGTTGAAGTAAGGTGGGTAAGTAAGTATTTTGGAAGTAATAAAAAAACAAGTAGGTAGTAATTAGTAGATTTCAGCCACAAAAAATTGAGAAATAAATACTTTTTAACAAAAAATCAAACCGACAAAATACGGAATTAAAAAGTAAAAAATGAAATAAACCTTCTTAGTCTCAATAACTAAGCTCCTAAACCGATGTCAGTAACTAGTTTTGAGTCGGCGACAAACAAACAATCAACAAAGATCATCAAATTACTTCAAAAAAAATTATCAGAATGTCACCGCGCAACTCGATGCCATCATTTTACGCCTTACCTAATTCATTTGCTTGTTTGTTTGGCGCAGACTCAAAATTAGTTACTTACATTAGTTTTAGTAGCTTATTTATTGAGACTAAGAAGGTTTATTTCATTTTTTACTTTCCAGTTCCGTATTTTGTCGGTTCAATTTTTGTTAGAAAGTTTTTATTTTTTAAGTTTCAGATGCAATTACGAATTGAATGATCCTTGATCACAATTTTCGGTGAAGACTAACTTGAATTGGAAAAAAGGCACATGCTGATCAGACTAATGCGGGAAGGAAGAAGCTGACTCCAATCAGGGATATCGATAATGTCGATGGAACTCATGTATTTGTTAGGATGGCAGTGTACCATGAGAAGCCCCATCTCTGTTCCTTCCTGTTCAACGGCAGGTGAATCACAGTCTCTCCTTGAGGAGGACCTTCTATATGAATCTAGGATATTCTCATATTTGGAGCCTCCCTCGAAGCATGCAAAAATTCATAACCAATGCCATATATATTTCATGAAATATATAGAATTTTTTAATGAGCCGCCTTCTCCAATAGACACAGTGAGTCTCGTTAATTGGAGCTCGATGTTTTTCGCGCGACCCACTTCTTGTCGAGGATTCCCTTTGAAAAACTTGTGGAAATTCTGGCTTTGACTAATGAGATCCCGAGTTGCATTGCGTCTGAATTTTCTGCTCTGTTCGACATTACTTTCATCACAGGGCGGATGAAGAGGCACCGATCCTATATGTGTTTTTCATGATAACGATTGTCGTAAGTTGCATCTTCGATGGATATTTGTGGGATTTGGTATGTTGGGATAGGATTCCGGTTTCAATCAATCAAATCAAATCCTTTATTTTCCTTAAAATAACAAAAATTTCGTTTTGTATAGGAATAGTCAGTACTTATATCTAACTTACAACTAGTACTAAAAACAAGCAAACAGATTTACGGGTCTAAACAATATTACACAAACACAGTAGAGTGGATCACATAGGACTAGATAAAAACTCATCGAGTGTATAAAAACAATTGATCAACAAAAACGACTTCAGACGTTTTTTAAAAATCGTTGCAGTTTCAGCTCTCTTGATCATTACTGGAAGGTGATTGAAAATTTTAGGTCCAATGCATTTAGGAGCATTTTGAGTAATCTTGTATTTGGCACTTTTGACATGTATCATTCGTTTCTGACGAGTGTTCTTATCATGAATATCACTGTTCAGAATGAAGTCGGTTTTATTGGTGAATACATAAACTGAAAGTTAATATATGAATAGACTTGTCAGAGTTAGAATATTCTGATTTATAAAAAGGGTTCTACAGGAGCTTCGTGTAGGGGTGTTAAATATACAACGTAAAATAGCCTTTTGTTCAATGAAGACGTTTCTACTCATTGTTGAGTTGCCCCACAAGCAAACACCATAACGCAGCCTAGACTCAACGTGAGCATAATATACACTGATGAGTTGCTTTTTATTCAAAACGACTCTCAGATTCCTAAAGAGATATAGGAGTGAGCACAATTTAGAAACCAGCTGTTCACAGTGTGGAATCCAGTTCAGATATTCATCCATTTGCATACCCAAGAATTTAACTGCATTATGAGAGCTTTGTAAGGTAGTATTATTAACCTTCAATTGGAGTGCTTCGGTTTTATTCTGATAGTTATGAAAACGAATAACTTTTTAAGTTTTTTTAGCATTAAAAAATAGATCCTGTCTGTTGAAGTATTCAGAGGTTAAGTTCAGGATATCTGTACATTTGTGTGTTAAAATATCAGTTTGCTTATCCGAGATCAATATACTAATATCGTCCGCATATGCAGTAAATAATGAGTATGATATTTCCCTATCAATATTGTTTATGTATAAGAGAAACAGAACCGGCCCCAATATAGATCCCTGAGGCACACCAGTCCGGACCAGTTTCGTTTCTGATATGGGAAACGAAACCACACCACCTTGATCAAATCTCAATGAGACGCATTGGTTTCTGTTACTGAGAAACGAGGATATCCAGGTATCCAGGTATCCAGGATATCCAGGTTTCATGAATATTCTGAATATTAGAATGTTCGGGTTGAACCGCGTTTAGAAATTTCAAAATGTTGACGTTTTAGCTCCCATTTTGGACCCATTTACGAAAAAGTGGAAACAAATTTCATTTTCATTGATTGGAGTAAAATATGGTACTGATTTCCAAGCAATGCGATGTCTCGATCTGCCGACTAGGTTGTAGTTACTTCGATAGGAAGGAGATTTCCCCTGAGGTCCCGATCTGCCTACTCCTAGGTGTTGTTACTTAGACATTGTGTGTTTGTTTGACAGTTTCAAGATAACATATAATTAATTTTTGAAATAATAATAAAGAACCCCGCACCAAATACACGGCTCTCAGCCAATTTTTTTTTTGAGATATTGTCAGTAGAAGTTATACGTGCAATTTTGAATTAGTGTCTATCTCTAGTTTCAGATATATGAATTTTTGAAAATCGTAAAAATTGCTGTTTTACTAAAACATAGTAAGGTTCACTATCCAAAAGTATAACTTTTCAGAGGATTCATAACTGGTTCAAAGGAAGTCAAATTACATGTCAGTCAGTCGGTCGTTAAGACAGAAGAAGCCGCCTATAATACAGGGTGGGTCAAAAATAGCGACAATTTAGCATATTTCGCCAATCTTTATCATTGGTCCCATTAGTGGGACTGAGCATTTTTCATTAAAAATATCTCCATTGGGAGTCTTTTCTAATAACAAAAGTATTTTATTGGGAAGTTTCAACTTTCTTCCGAAACACTAGTTGTTTTAAAAAATGTTTGTTTTTTTTACTTCATGTTTTTAACATTAGTCACTTAAAACAGCCTTTTCGAGAATGAATCCGCTTTGAAGCCAAAACTACTTGAGGAAGATTCATAGTTATTGCTCAATATGATTAGCTACACAAAGCTACAATCACATTTTATACGGGAAGTGTTTACAAATATAAGTTGAAATAGGTTTTGCACCTAATGTACCAGGTGATTCTCTAAGGTGGCTCAGCCCTATAACTTTTTTAGTATTGAAGATAGAAAAACGAAATTTGGGGGTTGTGTATTATAGTTCAATTTACATTTTTGACATATTTACTTGCTTTGCCGTACTTCTGGTTTGGCCGGATATGCCAACTGTTAATTTTTTAATGGGACATCCTATATATTTTTACTTATTTCGATCGATAACATTCTAAATCCAACAACACCAAATAAAGTCATTTTTATTCAAATTTTTTTTTTCGATCTAGAATGCCATGGATCGTATAAATCGCTTCATTCTTGATCAAGTAACATGGGAAAAATTCACTTTGACGCTTATGACTTCATAGTCGTTTTAAGAATCATTAAAAAGTCGCAAATATGAATTTTTCCATTTAACCTGATTTTTTCAAATGGAAAGGGGGTGGCTCGTCGGCTTTTTGTGATAGATCATTTTCCTACGAATAATTTGATACTACACACTTTCACTTTATTTTCACTATTTTTCTGAATAATTGCAAGAAGCGATCATATCTAATAACAAATAATACGTATTTGGTATACTTATGCACTAAGCCCTGTTATTCTCGTTATCCGTGACGAACAAATGAAGCTGTTGCTAGGACTACCCGAACAAATAGGCTAATGAATATGCTGTCACTTTAAAAAATTTATTTGTTGCATAGAAACGAGAAAATTGACATGTTGCTAATTTACGGAGGAGAAAAAAAGAAAGCAACTGATAGAGCTCGAATTTATGCTCAGAGATTCCCTAATCGTCGCCATCCCACTCGGCAGTATTTTCCAAAGCTGGTTAGGAAAATGCGAAATGAACCAGATGAAAATGCCAATAACTTCATCGTCAGTGAAGAAAAAGAAGTAGACGTGTTGGCCTATGTTGAAGTGAATTGTACCGCATCAATTCGCCAAATTGTTTCTGAGTGTGATATAAGTTATTCGTCCGTTTGGAGAATTCTTCACAAATATAATTATCGATCATTTAAGTACCAACTACATCAATATATTCACGATAACGACCACAACCGAAGATTAACTCATTGCAACTGGTTCAAGTCGGAGATCTTTCGATTCCAGCTTCTATCTATTATTTCCGTCTAATCACTTGCGTATTTGCAGTAAATTATTTTGCCACACATGTCCTTTCCCATTCCGATTTTTCGTGATATGAAGTTTGCCAATCCACATTCTCGTTTGGCAGCTCCAAAGTTCTGGAGTTTGAATCCTTGCCACTATGGATGGTCCATGAACATACGGCCAATACGAAGAAATCATCCGAGAAATGAATGATCTTTGACAGCTATATATATATATATATATATATATATATATATATATATATACTATGCATACAAACTGAGGGAAAGCATGTTGAAAGTCCACGTAATAGCTCGGAATATGTTGATACTGGCAGGTGACAGGATGAAAGCTCGTTATGTTTTGAAAGCTAATTCAGGATTCAAAGAAGGTGAGCAGGTTTGGCTGTACAATCCACGTCGGAAGGCAGGCGTATTTCCGAAACTAACACCGTTTTGAGACGGACCGTACGAGGTGAAGATGAGGATCCAACGCAGCCCTAGGACTAAGATGAAGGTTGTTCATCTGGAAGGACTGAAACCCTATCATAGTGAACCGATGGCTTTTGTTCGGGACGATCAAAATTAGAGTTGGGCATTTTTTATTCACATCACTCAACACTAAAACAGGTGTATAAATACTTTCCCTGGAAAGTAAATACAGATACAACTATATTTAGAGACAAAAACAGAGACTATAACAAATACTTTGATATTAAGTAGGTAGTCCCTTGTTCAGCCACCAATTCTTGAATTCGTTAAATAATGTCTTTCTTATATGAAGGCGCAAAATGTTCTTATCAGATATGTCCTGTTTCAAAATATTTTTTCTTTCACGTAGTGTGAAATAACAATTTGATAAAATCACTGGAAACGATGCAAGCTCGAGGAAAAAACCAATTAAAAACATTTGGCAACATCGCTAGTCAGTCTACTTCGTCTTTCGAGGACCCCTATTCCTTTCTCTTTTCATTTCGGCATTTGCAATATCTCAGAACGAACGCACGATATCAGACTCAACACGGGATTGGCAAGACAAGAAAGGCCGATGACCTATTAGGCTCGATAGCAACTAAAGGCCTAATAGATATCTTTAGAAGCGTTTTTATATATATATATATATATATATATATATATATATATATATATATAATTCTCGCTCTTTCACTCCGCTCCATCGCTCGACGATGAGGATGGAAGTCTCGGTGTCTCTGGAACAAATTTAGTATGTTGTAGATTGAAGATTGTGTGGGGGTCGATAAGACTGTTCAGCCTCTCTGTACCTCGACCTATAAGATCTTTTGTATATTACCTTCCAACTTTTCGAGGCCCAGGATTCCAAAACCCCTTACAAAGTTTATCAATTTTCTGGGAGCTAGGTTCCCGATGTCTGAGGGCGTCATCGGAACCCCTCCGAAGAATTTGAGAGCCTTCTGCAAAATAATGCTTGGCAGTCGCAAAGCTAGTGTTCTGCAATTCCAGCGAAGTTCTCGCAAAAACGGCACAGTTCACTGTCTGATCGGTCCATTCTTTTGAGGTGATACCTCAGAGGACAATGTCCAGTGCACAGTCCCGTTACCAGCTTCAAGTCTGCCTTGTCAAACTCAGAAGCTTTTTCGCTTGTCTTTTTCCTTCAACCTCATTCTAGTGGTTTTCAATTTGGTCAGTTTCCCAGTGCCGAAACTCTTCTTCAATGTAGGCTTCAGAGAGACCACAGAAGAGTTCTGGGCCAGAAGATTGAGTTTTTGCCTCTTCCTTGGCAAGGTGTCTGCTTCTTCCTTGCCTTTGATTCCCTTGTGACCTGGCAACCACATCAGTGTAACCTGATTGTTCTTAGCCAGTTGACTTAGGGAGAGTTTGCAGTCCCAAGTCAGTCTAGACTCACAAATATGTGACTTTAGAGCTTCCAATGCTGCTTTGCTATCTGATAGAATATAGATCTTTACTCTCCTGGAGCCTTAATTCTTTGGCGCAAATTTCTATAGCATGGATTTATGCTTGAAAATTGTGGGCTTGCCTAGGGATTTTAGAGCCTGAAACTGGGGTCCGTTACTTCCACTCCAGCCCTTTCGTCTACCTTGGAACCATCAGTGTGCCACACTGATGCATTCCTTCCTAGCGGAGGCCCATTCGTTGTGTATATATGGTGGTTGTTTATAACCACTTCACCTCAAAGTCGTACCTATCTGGCATGATATCTGATGGCTTGTACCTGGATTCTATGGAAATATTTTCCAGAATCTCCAGATGTCCAATTAGATTTCCAGCCTTTAAGTTTGATGCCTGATGCAGTCTCAAGGCACTCACTGCCGCTTCCTTTATTACACAGAAGTGCAGTGGCGGAAGGTTCAGCATTACCCCTAGTGGCATATTGCCCCTGTGATTCCGAGAGAGGCTTACCGCTGCGTTTTCTGCAGTTTGATTTCAAATCAAATCAATCAAATCAAATCAAAGTATACTTTATTGTCGAAGATATATATAATCTCATAGACAAAGCCTGGTAGAATAAAAATACTCTCAAGGAGCACCTTAACCATAGCATGTCTTCTCATAACAATTGATCCTCATAATATTCCTGCATGTTGTAGAGGCCTTCTCAAGGAGCATGAATTTAACTTCCTTCCGAAATGACGGTAAGGATTTAATAGATTTTGCTTGCGAAGGTAAATTATTGTACATTTTTATGCCCTCATAAATAATTGAATTTTTTGTCAGGGATGACTTGGGGATTGGAACTGGAATGTTTCTATTTTGTCTTGTGTTATAACCATGTTCAGGAATAACTGGGTTTCTGTTGGCTTTATGGATAAGACATACAGTCTCCAATATAAATAAGCTTGTCAATGTTAAAATTTTGTGCTTAATAAATAGGGGTTTGCAATGTTCCCTTGACTTAGTATAGCACATGTACCTAATAGCTCTTTTTTGAAGGATAAAGACCGAATTGAAGAGCTGCTGACTAGCAAATCCCCAAAAAGCTATTCCGTACCGTAGATGAGACTCTATTAAAGAAAAATAGGCCGTTTTCGCTATCTCCAAGTTAAGTTCTCTTGCCCAGTTCTGATCACATAACAACCAGAGGCAAGTTTTTTTGTTAATGCAATTACATGCTCTTGAAACCTCAATTTATTGTCAATGTATAGTCCCAGGAACCTGCATGATGTTTTATTTCCGATGAGTTGTGTTTCAAGATACAAGTCCTGAAAGTCAAATTTGAATGTGAGGAGGTTTGTTTTTGAAAGATTGAAACATAACGAGTTAGAGTCACACCATTCTTTCACTAGGCCTAAGTCGTGGTATACCAGGTTTTTTAAAACTTCAGTATTTTTTCCGCGCCAAAGAAGGGTAGTGTCGTCAGCAAATAGTGTAAAAGTTCCTTGAATGTCAATATTTGACAGATCATTCAAATATAGAAGGAACAGTAGAGGTCCAAGAATTGACCCCTGTGGCACCCCGTTTGTGATCTCTAGAATGCTAGATGTCTGGTCATTAACTTTTACTACTTGATATCTTTCAGAGAGGTAAGATTCAAACCATTTCAGGGAGGCACCTTTGAATCCATATAGATTTAATTTCTGTAGCAGGGTTCTGCGATTCACACAATCGAAAGCCTTTGAGAAGTCGCAGAACACCGCAGCAACAACTTCATCGGCATTTAGACTTGTGTAGACTTGTTCTAAGAAAGAAAAAATAGCGTCATTGGTGCTCTTTGATTTTTGAAATCCGAATTGGTATTTAGAAAATAGACTGTACCGATTTACAAATTTTTCTACTCGTGTTTTAACGAGCTCTTCTATAATCTTAGATAGAGTTGACAGCAGAGAAATGGGCCGGAAATTTGATGGATCCTCGATGTTTCCTCCTTTATGGAGAGGTATAACAACAGCTAGTTTCAGACATGCTGGAAAGATACCGGTGAGAAAGGATTCATTTATAGTTGTTGCAAGAATATCTAGGGCTTGATCAGGTAGGTTCTCAAAAATTTTTATGCTGATACCATCTATTCCGGAGGATTTTTTGTTTTTAATTTCTTTTATGACCTGTTTTAACTCTGCTGTATTGGTCGGTTCAAGATAGAAGTCCTCATTTATACTAATCAGATATAGGTATTCTGTTGGGTTTCTCTTAGGTTTTAGATTTGATGTCAATTTTTCAGAAACCGAGCAATAGTAGTCATTTATATAATTTGCCTGTATGTTAATTTCCGTGGTTCTATATTTCTCTTTACCTCGGAGTTCGTTTACAATTGTCCAACTTTCTGTATTTTTATTTTTTGCCTCCTCAATTCTTTTTGCATAATAAGTACTCTTGGTGGATTCGATTAATTTTCTGTATATGTTCCTGTATTTGTTATAATAATTTAAAAAGCTCTCGTCTATGTTATGTTTCCTGATTGTGTGTAGAGACCTCAGGTTTTTGGCAGAAGTTCTGATGCCTAACGTTACCCATGGTTTTTTTCTTTTTTATTTTACATTTCTCAAGGGGAAGGATTTCTCAAAGATATCAGACATTTTTTTGTGGAAAATGGATAACGGCTCCTTTTGTTGTATTATATCCCATTTAATTTCTGATTCGCAATAATTTTTAAATTTTGTGTAATTTGTTTTATTATATATTCTACCCCTTTTATATTTACGACAGTTTTTCCTTTCTATATTACTTTTTAACACAACTGCGTGATGGTCCGATAAACCTGCAGGAATAACATCACATGCGATTAAATCTTCTACAAAATTTGAACAAATGTAGTCAATTGTTGTTGAAGAATGGACAGATACTCTGGTGGGTTCTGTGACAAGCATAGTCAAGTTAAACGAAAGGATAGATTTTTTAGGTTTTGGGTATCAGTTGAGGACTCATTTTCAAAATTAATATTTAAGTCTCCTGTCAACAGTATTTTTGAATTTAGTGGTAAGTTATATAGGAGAATCTCCAACTTTTCTATGAATTCTATGGCCTTACTACTAGGGGGTCTGTAAATGCAAAGAATGTAAAGGTTGCTTCTTTTGTTATGGATTACAGAGAATTCAAACAAACATTCATTCAACAAGGAATCAAAGACATTTTCAAATGTGAATTTTTGGGCACTATCTTTTTTTACAAAAATTAAAGTCCCACCGTGTGCTTTACCTACCCGACAGAATTTAGAAATTATATCATAATTTGGGAGGGCACATGATTCATCTTTTTCTAGCCAATGTTCTGTGATTGAAATTATGTCTGGTTCACCTTGTTCTTCAATGAGGATAGATAGTTCATCAAGTTTGTAGCGAATGCTTTGGATATTTATTGACAACAAAGAAAATATCGTTTTGCTAGGCTTTATGTTGATGTCATTACAAATTCTCTTTTTTGAAAAAACGAATTTTTATCATTACTCAAATTTGGAAGACGGTGTTGTGACTTTAGTGGATCGTTTAAGGGTTGTGGATCCTGTGATTCCTTGTTGCCTGCTGTTATGCTGCAAGAAGTTGATAAACGATTTTTACATATTATTTTGGTGTGCTTATTATTTAACTCGGGATTAACAGTTGGTGTGCTTGTATAAGCACCATCTTGATTGAGGAAGTAATCTTTTATGTGGCTGATTATAAATCTTGCCAAGAATTTCTTTCCCACTTTGTTTATATCTTCCCTATTTCTATTATAGTTACTTCTTCTCAACACCCCATTGCACTCTATCACATTCATTATCTTCATTTGTCTAGAGTTCAGTTCCTTGCAGACAGATAGATTATTAAGGGTAAACAGTCATGTTGTTGAACCCATTGTTGTACTGGTACGGTTGTGTTAAAATAATTGGATTTGTTCCCTTGTTTTTTACTTTTTGGATGAACGTGTCAACTAAATATGGTTGTAATGTACTAGGCCATAAAAGGATAAAGTCATTTTTTGTATAGCTTTGCGAATGCTTGATTGCTGTCTTGATGAGCTCCGTGTCAGTTGCATTAGGTTTGATGATAGCTTCAATCACAAACATATTTGTATATAATGCGAAAGACCTTGCTAGGTTTTTTCCATGATGATTTGCTATAATAAGGATTTTAGGTTTGATGGTATCCTGTTTCGATTTAGCATGTTCATTTAGTTTGTATTATATACACACAGTGATGTTGACGACCCTCATCGAATTATGAATACAAGGCTGGAGAAATACTCCATTTTTCACTGAACGAAACTGATTTTCTCCTCTATTATCGACGATTTTTTGTTCAAACTCAGGAGACATCACGCTATTTTGCATACATTTGATGCAGTCCTAGCCTAGAAGTCTGCACATTCTCTTGCTACGGGTTCAGTGATCGCAGATCCTTCATTTCTACTTTGTTATAACAATAACTTCCCATTGTCCTCAAAATTTATGAAGACGCCTCAGCATAATTGATCACTGACACACTAGCAATGCAAGCATATTCTGAACTGGCTTTGCGGAACCACCATGCGCTCTCCAAATATTTGAAATTGCAAAAAAGAATTCCTTTCGAATGCAGCCTCATAACTTCACACTTCTTCAGAATACAACTCCTCTCATAGTTTGAAATACTCTTGAATATCCATTTTATTTCCACAAAAATCTCTGTTATCAAGAGATTCACTCATACAGTCCATTGGATGCAGAAGACATTCGAAAGCACGAGATCTACTTATCCATCCATTATTAAATATGCACATCTCCCTGTTTGTTTATGTAGTCGTTCTACTGGGGAAAGATTTGCGGAAATGGCAGTTTTACGGTTCAGATTTCCAGACTCACAGAAGATATATTTTTCATTCGAGAATATATTTAGGATATATAGCTTCTTTTTCTGAAAGAATTCGTAGACATGTTCAAGATTTCAGGAATGGAGTTATATGAATAATCCGAATCGCACCAGACCGAATCGGCTGAAACATTGATACGTATTCCAATTTCGATGAGAATTTCAGTGAACACTATTTATATATGAATGATATGTGAAAAGAACTAAAACTGCATTTTGAAACATTGATAATTTATGCAGTAAATTTTATTCTAGTTGAACAAATTCGTTTCCATATGCCCAATTGAACTAATGATTTCAAATAAAACAGTAATTTATTTTGACAATTTTTTTGCTATAGGATTGAAGTTCAGTACAGTATTTGTTTTATTCAATTAATAATCAAATATTCAGTTCATCAAATGGATCGTATTCATTAATTTCATTTCAGAATATACTTGAAAAAAATACCAGTACGGAATCTGTTTCAAAATAAAGATGAATGAATAATTAATAAAAAACCTTTTTGAAAACAACCTTTTATTCAAATGCACTAAAAAGTAAAAAAATATTGCTTTGGATGTGTGACGTAGGTTATTCCGTGCGTCATAGATTCAAAAGCTTTTGAATCTATAAGTCACGGAATAACTTACGTCACACATCCAAAGCAATCATTCTTTACTTTTTAGTGCTTTAAATAAAATATTGTCTTTAAAAAGGTTTTTAATTAATTATTTTATTTTGTGCTTTTTAGTACTGCCCATCTATCCCACATGTGCTCTGATTATAAATAACATAGGCGGTAATAAAGTACCCAAAGCAGAGCTACAAAACATAATTGAGATTGCTGATTACATCAAAGTTGAAAATATTTGTTTGGGATACATTTTCAATGCAACTTTTAGATTTTTTGAAAAATTTCCTCGAAGATTTCTCTGGAGACATTTGCACGAGAACGTTTTATGTTCGAGGCCAGGCGTTGGGTAAGTATATTATCATGTCTTTTTGAGAGGTAGTATTGGGCAACGGTGGCTGGTCATCGATATCTGAGCCAAGCAACATTGGGCGCGTTTAGTACTTGGATGGGTGACCACCTGACAAGGAAGGTGCGCGTTAAAATGTCCAAACACCTGTAGCATAGTAGCATATTCCCAGCAGCAAGCGTCTTATCAATGAGCACGCCTCAATCTATGCATTTTTGTTGAAACATCGTTATTATGAGGCCTTTTTCCTCCAAGTTCTGCGCTATCTAGTCCTCCAATGAGGAGACCATCTAAAGATTAACTCGTTCGCTATCATGATTTTAACTAAAAATCAATAATCTCCAATAAAATTCATAATCTCCGACTCCGAAAATCCCCACATACCAATTTTGAATAGAATCGGACCATAAAAACAGAGATCATCGGCCATCTTAGCGCCGCCATTTTGATTTTATAAAAATGAAAAAGTCATAATTTTCGACCATAAACCTAAATCTCGTCCGCCATCTTGAAGTGCCATTTTGTTTTTTTTATAACAAAAATTCCATGAGCCGCCATTTCAATTTCATAAATTTTGACAGTAAATTCATAATCTCCGACTCCGAAAACCCCCACATACAAATTTTGAATAATCACAAAACTCCTCCGCCATCTTGAATTTATAAATTGTGACGGAAAATTCATAATCTCCGACTCCGTAAAACTCCCACATACCAACTATGAATCGAATTGGACCGTAATTACAAAACTTGTCCGCCATCTTGGATTTTTGAATATTGAAAAAAAATTAACAATCTCCGTCCCCGAAAACCCGCACATACTAATTTTGAATCAAAACGTACCATAATCACAAAACTCGTCCGCCATCTTGGGGCCGCCATTCTGTTTTTTCCTCCAAAAAAAATTTCGTAATGCCTTGTCACCAGAATTATGAACACCTGCCAAATAACACGTTAATCGGACAACTGGAAGTGGGTCAAAATTCCCTTGATACATACAAATGTGAAGTTGAATAAAAGATTGTAAAAAATTATATCCAAGTTTGTTTCCATTGATACCGCACATGAGCTATGTTTTTTCTTCCTCAAAAGTGCCCTTCATCTGAGGGAGTATAAAATAACTTGAATGAAAAAGAGGAAATGGTGGAGGAAATCCGATGTATCGATCAAAGTCACACTGTTTGCAATAATTCGATATTTGATAGAAGTGCTCACCTCCTTGTAGAGACGGATAGATGAAGAACGATGGTTCCTGCACCCATGATATAATCCTCACTAAGTCTCTAACAAAATTCGGCACTAAACACTTCAACACTGCGCTACAACCACGAGCTGCACTTATCACTTCCACGTCGACTCTGAATGATTGGGTTACCACTGAAACAAAAAAAACTGATATTATGCAAAGAACTCGCCAAAACATACATCAAGGTGTGCCAGTGGATACTTATATTTCATGACTGCAAATAACTATAAGGGCAATTAACACATTACATCCGTGATATAATAATAATAATATTTTCCACCAATTTTACGGATACAATATACAGGGTGTTTTTCGATGACATGCTAATATTTGATGGAAGTTATTTTTGTGTCCCTTTTTGAGAAAAAACTTCAGATGCTCCCAAAACAATAATTGAAAACTTGACTAACAAGGATGATCCCATGTATTTGATTGCAGAGTAATCCGATATGATCCTTTTTTTAACCACTTATGGAGAAGATGAATTAGAATCACTTCTCAAACACAAATTGAAAAATAAAAGTTCTTCCGGGTCTGATGATATACCGTTTTTAGTGAAAAAGATCATACCCTCTGTAAAAAAGTCACTTACTCACTTGGTGAATTTATCATTCACTGCAGGCACGTTTCCTTCCTGTTTGAAAGTGATTATTCCAATATTCAAAAAAACCTACAAATTTTTGCTTCAACACTATAGACCAGTCGCTTTCTTAAATTTTTTAATACGAATTTTTATCACGACTTGATAATTTCTTAGTGAAATTTAATATATTAACAGAAAAACAACATGGGTTTCGTGCAGGAAAATCTATTCAAAGTTTTCAAAGTTTATTCAATTCAAAAGTAAGTAACATGACAATTTCACAATTCATAATATTATTTCCAGTTGTTAATTACAATTTCAATTTAGTTATTACATTTCATATGATCGAGCCATCTCTCCATATCTGGACTCACTAACAAAGCGCGTGTTTACGTATCCGATATTCAGAAGGGATTTCTATGTCAATTGCTCATTTGTGATTCTGAGAATGGAGGTTTGAAAGTGTACGTTCATATAATACATGTAGGTGATTGTGTCAGCAAATGATTTTATGGCTATTTTTATTTGTTAATTTGTGATATTGATTGTACATTCACTCTTTTCATGTCAAATTATCAAATGTATTAAGCGAGGCTCCTGTTGGGATTTGTATCAGCAGGCATTCGACTGCGTCAATCATGATACTACGTCAGCTATATGACCTGAATGAGGACAGCTCTGGTATCATCTTTGAAGTGAAACAATTCGTTAATAAGCATATAGATCGATGAAATAAAAAAATTCAGACTATTCTTCAGTGGAGTCTGGTGTGCCACAAGGCTCGGTGCTGGGACCCTGTCTTTTCTTAATGAATGTAAATAGCTTTGATTTATTTCTGAAAAATCAGTTTTTTACAATGTATGCAGATGACCTTATCTCTAATCATCTCAAATCCGTCAGCAACAAACATTAGTACAGAAATTACAAATTTTTCGGAACATACATGTGAGTGGTTTGATGACATTTCATAACCGACAAAAAGTATGTGAATCATTTAATATCCCCCTGAGATCCAATGTCCATTTTAATGGACACCTATTTATTTTCGTATTAAAAAATAAATTTCATTCCAGTTGCTGTAAAAGCCAGTAGTCCAAAGTTGTTGGACATACATGTGCTGCCATCTATGCATTTATTAAGCGAGTTCAGTTGACGTAATATATTTGTGTAAACAAGTAAAGTGATGTGATCATGAGTACCTTTGGAAAGCAAACGATTGAGTGTAAGTTTTAATTAATCCTTTTGAAATTTAAAATAGAAAAATCGGACTAGTATTAGGAAGATCTAATCTTATTATTCAATTAAATTCATGTTGATTTGTAGAGAAATTCTCTTCCTGGAGAAAAAATATTTTCGTGTCCATTGTGATGGACATGAAATCTAAATTACAACAATATAATGATAACCTGAAAATTAATTATTTCTTTTGTTTAGCAATTTTTGGCAACAAAAAGTACTTGCGGTTTGACGAAGACCATGAAAAATTATTGACTTGTCTGGAGTTATCTGATATTGAGGGCTGTGATTACGAAGATGATGACTCCGAAAACGAAAATGGTAACGCAGATGGAATTTGCGAAGAAAATGTTGAAGAGCAATCTGAGATCAATGCTGAAAACTTTAATGAAGAGGATTTGTAAATTCAGTCAGACTTCGAATCTGGTGAATCTGATCCAGAAATGAACATTCCGTTAAGCACACTGAAAGATCAATGGGGTCGAAAAAGTTGAAAAAAAACTGACAGGTACCTAATCCATCCTAAGGTACCTAATCCATCCTAAATTTAAATTTTTCTATTCAATTCGTCTTGTAGATTCCAGCCTCGCATTTTTTCAACACCGGTGCCAAAAGATAGTAGTTATGAGCGGAAAGACTGGAAAGTACTAGTTTACTTCAAGACGTATTTTGACAATTCCGATGTAGAGAACATGTGCGCTTGCACTCATTTGAAATATCGCATAGAACATGATGAGGCTATGACTCAGTCATTAGAAGAAATAAGAAAATTTTCGGAATTTCCATTCTGATGTCGTGTCTGAAATTCCCACAGATTAGAATGTATTGGGCTAGCCTCACCCGAGTGTCAAAAATCTCTAAGAGTATGACCCGCAAAAGATTTTTTAGTATTAGAAGTCATCTGAAAGTCGTGGTAGACAGTGATGTATCGGAGGAAATACGAAAAAAAGATAAACTTTGGAATATCAAACCGCTTGCTTATAAAATAAGGAACTCCTGTTTGTCTTTAGAGCGACGCCACATGGTAGCTGTTGATGAGCAAATGATCCCATTTACTGGAGTGTGTGCAGATAAGCAGTTCGTAAGAGGCAAGCCAAATCCAGAGGGTTTGAAAAATTTTGTGTGTTCCACCCCAGAGGGTTTAATTTCAAATTAGACATTACTGGAGGATTGTGACCTAAATCTAGGAGTGGGGCCAGGTACTGTAATACGAATAACAAGGTCATTAAAACCTGGAACCCAGGTATTTGTATATCGTTTCCTTCACGACAATACCTCTTCTAGAATATTTACTAACAAAAGGTATAGTTTGCACCGGGACAATTATGAAATCACGGATACCAGCGGCTGGGCATTTGACAGCGGAGAAAGTTATTGAAAAATTTCCCAGAGGTTTTACAGAACAAACACTTAGAAATTATGGAAAAGTAAATGTTATGCAATGGTTTGACCAAAAACCAATATTACTAGCTTCAACAGCATTAGGACAACATCCTACCGATAATTGTAAAAGATGGTCCAAAAAAGATTCCAAGTACATGTTTGTCCCTCGCCCCTGTATTGTAAAATGCTACAACGACTCAATGGGCAGTATTGACCCAATAGACTCAATGATAAGCTATTATCGAATGTCTGCAAGAACGAAAAAGTGGACTGTCAAAACAATTTTTCACCTGATTGATCTAGCAATAGCAAATTCCTGGATTCCATATCGCGAGGACAGGAAGAAATTGGGTGATGCTCCAAAAGATATTTTGCAATTTCATGCATTCAAGCTCGAAGGTTGCAGATTCCTTCTTCACTAATAATTATACAAATGACGAAAACTCAGTATTACCCTTACGACTCACTACAAGAAATAACCCTGAGGGTTATTCCCAGTCACCGAAGTCCACTCCAACTTCTTCAGGATATAAATTACATTTGCCTCAAGTAGCCAAGGTTAGGAATTCTATGAGGTGCAAGTACAAAAATTGTCAAAAAAAGACAAAATATTTTTGCGAAAGATGTAATGCATATTTTTGTGTTACCAGTGAGCGCAACTGTTTTTCTGATTTTCATATATCTCTTTGAATTTTAACATTATATTCAGTTCTAAACCACAATAAATAAATTATTATCATCTAACTTATTTCATTTCCCTTTGTTATAGTTTTGACTTGAATAAGGTCAAATGTCCATCTGGTTGGACACATTTTTTTTCAAAAACGGTATATACAAAAAATAAAAAAAAATAATTTAAGGTTTTTGCGATAACTAAAATCATTGGTGAATGTGAATGTGTTGAGTAGTTTTTCCTGGGATCTCAGGAGGATATATGCATCAACAACTGTATGGTTTGAGACAATGTATAGGCGATCAGTTTTCTGGGAATCAAGATTTGATCCAACTCTTAGTTGGAAACCACACTGTGAAACATTGATTTCCAAACTGAATTAAATATATTACCTTCTCAAAAATGTTAAATGTCTTCTAACTAGAGGACAGATGATGAATTTATATTATGCACAATTAGACTCCCGCATTAGATTTGGTATTTGTCTTTGGGGTAACTCCACTCTAGCAGAAGATGTGTTAATTTCTCAAAAAACGCATCATCAGATGTATTGCTGGTGTGAAATATACTCATTCTTGCAGGAACATTTTTATAGAGTTTAGGATACTAACGCTCACTTCATTATATATTTTGGAAATGTGTTTATACATTTTTAAAAACAAAAACAGGTTCAAACTGAACAAAGAAATCCATTCAACGAATACCAGGAATAAATATAACTTCAATGTGCCATTTGCAAAAATGTGTATAACTTATAACTCGCCCGAATATATAGGGTTGCGTATTTTCAATAAGTTGCCAGGTCGTATGGGGTCGGCTTTAGAATAGCCCCATGGTAAATCCTGCCTGTCGTAAGAGGCGACTAAAAGTGAAGTACCACCATATCGACTTTGTGTGCTGTGAAATGGACCATTCCATGTTTCAGTGTTCGGTCGATACTTTCCGGTCTCCCTTTTTCCTTTTCCCCAATTCCTTCTTTATTTTCAGGTAATGGTAATAATGATGAACAATAGAACAATAGTAATAATGATGAAGTCTCCTAGAGTAAAACACTCCGGAAGTAAAATACCTCTCCATTCGGATTTCCGGGCGAGAGGTACTCGAGGGGACTCAACATTAAAAATTAATTTTTGCAACATCCGCGGACTCAACAAGAACATCAATGACGTCCACCATCACCTACAGACGGAAAAACCGGATATTCTGGCTCTAACAGAAACACAAGTAAACTCGTCCACCAACAAGGTCCATATGCTTTGTCCTGGTTACGAACTCCATTCTCGATTCAGGTTCAAAGGTGGAGTTTGCCTTTACGCCAAGGCTAACCTTTCATGCCAGCGTGAAGAGAGTTTGGAACCGAAAGACTTTGATGTGATGTGGTTCAAGCTATCTGATACCAAACTGACTAAGTTCCTCTGCTGCCTTTATCTATCACCTAATGAACCTTCATATAACGACCTCTTTGAGTTTTTATCACTCAAACTGGACTACATTCAGGAGAACCATCCAACAGCTGAAACCATAATCATGGGAGACTTTAATGTACATAACGCTGCCTGGCTCAAATTCTCTAACAAAACAGATGATGCAGGTCGTCAAGCCGAGGCCTTCGCCATCACTCATGGTCTAGAACAACTGGTCGAGCTACCAACCCGCATCCCTGATGTCAACAACCAGTCTGCCAATACACTAGATCTTTTCCTCACCACCAATCCTGACCCGTATAGAATAGAAGTTTGTGCCCCACTTGGAAACTCTGACCACACCCTCATCTCCACAATATGCTCTTTCCATTTACCATCGAGCTGCACAATACCACCCCGTCTCATGTGGCATTACAATTCGGCCGACTGGGAAGGTCTTCGTATGTTTTTCTCAGCGTTTCCATGGAAGAGAGTTTGTTCCTCTTCAGTAGATCCAACACGATGTGCTGAGACAATTTCTGAAATCATCATGTTGGGGATGCAAACTTACATACCGAATACCGAAAGAAGAACATCATCCGATAAGACCTGGTTTAACAGAAACTGCTCTAGAGCTGTGGCTTTCAAACAGGCAGCATACCATCGATGGCTAAAAAATCCGGGCCCTGAGACCAGAGCAGCATATGTCGAGGCTAGAGGCATATGTAAAGAGACAATAGAATGCTCAAAAGATGCCCACAAAGCCAAAATAAGATCAAAATTTGCTGAATGTCCTAACGGATCCCATTCATTTTGGTCTTTCGCCAAAGCTGTGGGAAGAAATTTCACTTCCAGCTCATTTCCTTCCCTAACCAAAGAAGATGGAACACTAGCAACGACTGCCCAGGAAAAAGCCAATATCTTTGCGCACCTATTTGCTGGAAATTCCACTCTGGATTCATCGGGAAAACAACCCCCGAACATTACACCTATTGAGATCACCTTTCGCCAACGTACTATCAGAAATATTTTGCTGGGTCTCAACACCAACAAAGCCTGTGGATCTGACGGAATCCCGCCGATTGTTCTCAAGAAATGTGCCCCCGAACTAACACCTGTTCTTTGCAAGTTGTTCAACCACTCTTACAATTTGGGGGTATTTCCGTCCAATTGGAAAATTGCAAGAGTACAGCCAGTCCCTAAAAAAGGCCCTACCTAGCAACTACAGACCTATCGCACTGCTATCTATTATTTCAAAGGTCATGGAAAAAGCCATCAACATCGAGCTCATGAAATATCTGGAAGACTCAGGAATTGTCAACGATAGGCAATATGGCTTCCGCCATCAGAGATCAACTGGTGACCTGCTCGCTTACGTCTCACATATATGGCAGCTATCTATTGAAAAGCATGGAGAAACTTTAGCTGTGGCATTAGATATCTCCAAGGCGTTCGATCGAGTTTGGCACCAGGGACTCCTCGCCAAGCTTCCGTCTTATGGCTTGCCCCCTCAGCTGTGTTCTCTGCTTGCTAGTTTTCTCTCAAACAGGTCTCTCCATGTAGTGGTCGATGGAGTTTCATCTGACACTCTACTCATAAATGCTGGTGTTCCGCAAGGATCCATTCTCGCACCAACACTATTTCTACTTCACATCAACGACCTGTTGAAAGCAACTTCATGTCCAGTACACAGCTTTGCCGATGATAGTACCCTCCATACCGCTTTCTCTTCCAGGGCCCCTATATCAGCCCGTGAAACCAGAAATGAACGAGGAAGAAATGTTAATAATATAAATATGGACTTGGCAACAATTCTCGAATGGGGATCTAATAACTTGGTAGAATTCAATGCAAACAAAATACAAGCATGTCTTTTCTCTAGGAAAGCCGATCTCACTGTGCCTAACATAACTTTGTCAGGAGTAACCATACCACTGAAGCCATCCATATCGATGCTTGGTATTACTATCAGCAATAACCTTTCCTGGGAAAATCACGTGAGGTCCATTGCCAAAAGTGCATCCCAAAAACTTGGTTTTCTGTTTCGTGCCAAGAGCTATTTCACCCCCATCAGCTGCTTATGATCTATAAGGCCGCCTGCCTGGAATACTGTTCCCATATTTGGAGTGCGGCACCTAAACATATCCTGAGGCTATTGGATTCTGTCCAAAAAAGGGCAATTCGTCTCGTCGGTGATGCCTCGCTCACAAACTCGCTCACTTGTCTGGAACACCGTAGAAAAGTTGGCGATTTGTCTCTATTTTATAGATATTTTCATGGGCGATGCTCTTCTGAAATATCAACAATCGTTCCTGCTTTGGCAGTCTCTTCGAGATTAACCCGTCAAGTTCAGTCATCACACCCCTTCGTGGTCACTTTGGAAACCTGCAGAACATCACTTTCCAAAGACTCGTTCATCCAACGAACAGCGAGGCTTTGGAACTCATTGCCTAGGGAGGTGTTCCCCAAGGCATACAACCTTCAGAAATTTAAGAAGAACACCAACTCCTACCTTCTTTCCCTAGGTTCCCACGATGTTCTCTGAACATTACAGGATATCCCTTTTCGTGGGAACCAGAAAATCAAAAAAAAAAAAAAAAAAAAAAAGTAATTGAGAATATTGAGAGCCCAACTGTGTTCAGGAAAACTCTCCAGGAATGTTTTTACCATTTGTCTGAGTATTTTCATTAATCTGTTTGTCTTTTATATTACCCAGTGTCTACCTATCACTTATTACTTTCAGTACTTATTACTCATTACTTTTATGTGCGATTTTAATCCATATATGTATATTTATATATGTTTGTTCATTCATATACCTGAATAATGCTATATTACAACAATGTAATCTGTGGCAAAATAAATTATATCTATCTATCTATCTATTTAACCATATGTCCAAAAGGTCTTAAAGTTTTGAGATTTATTTTTATAATAACCTAGATATTACTGTGAAATGTAGTACACATATTCTATGCAGCAAAAGGCATTTTCTGCTGTGCAATATAATTGTTGATTTTTGCCAGTGGCGTTAGTGAGGGATTTGCACTGAATAAAATTTCACTATTAAATGATGGATTTTCAAACACTTTCTGATGCCGAATCAGGACTGTACGGCGTATAACCCATGAATTCGAGTTTTCCAGTTTTCAAAAAGGCTCTTGTTTCAGCCGTTGTGTGGGAGATCACATTGTCACAGTGATTCGTCTTCACGAGTTAATTAAATTTTTCGAGACGATTTTTCAAGTCACTGTAAACAACAAAATCAGGGCCCGATCTTCATAACGTTCTGAGTGAATATGCTGACAAAAAGGACAACCTTCATGATGACAGCACCAGGCTCACCCATTTTCGAAATATAAATGGCAACTTTTATGGAATTTCAATTTGACTGACAATTTAAAATTCTAGATATCTGAAACATGATTATTATTATTGTTAAACTTTTCACTGGTTTTGTGTGAATATCATGTTTTCCCAAATTCACTGTGTATTGGAGAATACAATACTCTGTAAGATTATGTTGAATAATTATGTCACATTTTTAAGTGGGTCATAGAGCTCGAGGAACATTATTATTTTCATGTCAATCACTACTATCATCATTGGTTCACAATTCCTCGCAAGAGTAATCATCTCCAGAGAACGTAATTTTTGCTGCTCTCTGATGAATATTCATTGTTCGTGTATAATGAAATTTGACTGGCTGAAACCGAATTACACTTTTTAATTACTTTCCGTCACTTTGAATCCAGAATTCAATTTACCAATAGCAGAATTTTGATTAAAAACATGACAAAGGGCATAACGAATTGGAAATCATGAAATTTTTGCCATTTCTTCATACCTTCAGTTCTGGATATTTCTCGCAAAAATGTTGAAATGTTAAATCATATTACGATCTTTATAATTTCCGTCCTTGACTCATTTCTCTAACAAATATGAAACCGAGAGATTTTGAGGTGATCATTCACGTTTAATGGTTAGTGTACATTACTAATGATATCTGTCTCTTCATCTGTCATATTGCTTTCCACAGCTCTCGAAATCGTAAAACGTTCAATCCAGTGACATATTCGAAGGAAACGCAAGTACAATTACAAGTACAATGCAATATTATGAATATTTTTTTCAAACACATTTATTCTTTCTCTCATGCTATTTCTTATCGAACTCAGCGAGCATAAACATCCCTGAGAGGTTTTGGAATGTTTTGAAAATGTTGGCATGAGGATGTTTTTTTGAGTCGCAATATGCACTTCCCAAAGAGGACTTTAAAGGATGTTGGAAGTACTGTATTTGTTCTTCTGTGGCATTTCTTTGTATGCCTACTGAAAGGTATTGGCGAAGTCAAAAGAATGTTAACGTGTGGATGTTCTTGCTAGACATAACAAAGTTTGCCCTGATATGTTCATCCCAGATATTGAATATACTTTTATTATCCAGTTTTATAGTGGTTCTCGACAATTTTTCTTATCAACTTGACCATTCCACACAACAAAAGTTGAAAAATGTATGTGAATTAAATCCTAGAATATTTATATTTTTCGACCCCTCACTTTCAACTATTTGTTTCATTTTGTATTCTTTCATTTCAATACCAATATCTTTTATTTCACATAGGACAGAAATAACATTCTAATATTTTCATGAGCAAATAAAACCAATATTATTCATTATAATAAAAAACCAAATAACCTATCCACTCCTTTTCTGCTTTCATTTTGAAATTCCCGCCATATTACAATTTAGCCATTCAATGTGGTAAACCTGATTGTTGAGGGACGCAACAAACAGCAGAGCAACAGAAAATAAATTAAACACACTTTTCATGAATATAAGAAGTCTACAGAATAAACTAGAGGACTTTGAACTCTCCATCGAAAGTGAAAACCTAGTTAAAATGTGTGTATGTGAACATTGGCTTCATCAAGATATCATTGAATATGTACTACCAAATAGAAAACTCTTTCCTTGCGGACAGCTACTGTAGAATACAAAGCAACCATGGAGGTGTCATGATTTATGTAAAATCCCAATTTAACTCAAAAAAACATCAGAACATTGCCTGAATCCCAATAGACGTTTACTGTGAGGTAACAGCTATTGAAGTGAAAACAATCATCATCATAGTGCTCTGCATATATAGATCACCATCAGAAGACACAGGTACATTTTTACGAAAGCTCAGTCAAATATTAGACATTCTATTTAAAACTAAAAAACCCTTCTTCATATATGGAGATCTTAACATAAACATTAAGACTGATTGTAATTTAACTAATGAATTCTGTGATATTGTGAACTCTTTTGGTTGTGAATTATTAGTACAAGAATCCACTAGAATATCACAAAATAGTGAAACCTGTCTTGATAACTATACAGTGCTTCTCAGAAGTCCCCTCCCCCCTCTTATTTTTGGAACGATTATACATAAACAAGTGAAATTTGGAAACTGAATATTAAAGGTTGTAAACTTCCCTACTAGTGATGAAAGATGACGAAATCGTCAAATATGACGTCACAAGGCCATTGTGACCAATAATTTTAAATGGAACCTTACGGCAAGCGACACCTGTTTTAAAAGTTATCGAAAAAACCTATTCAATGATACCAATTTTGTTTGTGTTTATGGCAGTTTTAATGGCTCATTGGTAAATATTAAAATTTAAATTCCATTCAGTATGATATTAATTAAAGATTTTGGAATCAGTATCTACTTAAAGGAATTGCTCGAAGTGACCTCAATTTACTTTCTGACAGTGAAATATCCTATTTTCAAACTCTTCTCGTACTTTTGCAAATGTGTCACGATACTCCTCATCCAAATACCGTCTTACCGCACCGTAGTAGTTTGGAGGAGCATCATCCTGTTGGAATGTTATTTCCAAATTGCCGAATTCATCTGGATTATCTTCCAAAATTTCAAGGATTAACGGTTCTATTGCGTTTTGCAACAGCTCCAGATAAACCTCACCAGTTAAATAAGTATTTGAAAAAAGAGGCCCAACGATGTGGTTTCCCAGGATACCTGCCCAAACATTCACCTTCTGGGGAAATTGGGTATGTGTTTCTCGAAACAGGTGAGGATTTGCGTCACTCCAATACCACACATTCAGATAGAAAGTACTTTCGTCACTGAAACAAATTGTTTTGACATAGTCTGGCTGTTGGTTGATTTTAGTTTCCATATTTAACAAAATTCTAGTCTTCGGTCTGGGTCGTCGTCTGAGAGTTGATGAACCATTTTTAATTTGTATGGATGAAATTTGTTTTTTTTCAACACCCTGTGTACTGTACTTCGACTGACTTCACAGGTAGATGCAACGTGAGTTGTTGAAGAAGTAGGATTAATTATTACTTCTGCCAGTATAACAATTTTTTTCTCATCAGAAATTTGTGGTCTGCCAGATCGTTTCGCATCATTGATACTACCCATTGTTTCAAACTTACGAATTATTAAATGTACAAAAACATCGAATTAGGGAGACTAACAAAAACGTCAGCTTATTTGACAACTATCCAGAGGCGGAGCTTGAATTTGGAATTTCAGTATTAACTGATTTAATTCATCACAGCTTTGCGTTTTTCAAAAGCGAGTTGCCAAAACTTCCATAAACACAAACAAAATTAGTATCATTGAATAGGTTTTTTCGATACCTTTTGAAAGAGGTGTCGCTTGCCATAGGGTTCCATTTAAAATTATTGGTCACAATGGCCTTGTGACGTCATCTTTGACGATTTCGTCATCTATCATCACTAGTAGGGAAGGTTTAGTTTTCAAATTTCACTTGTTTATGTATAATGTTCAAAAATAAGAGGGGGGAGGGTACTTTTGAGAAGCACTGTATAACGAATGCAAGGAAAGATAATGAAGTAATATTAATTAACATGAATATGACTGATCACATGGGAATAATTAATAAATATAAAATTAAAAATGATCCTCACCTGAAGGAGGAAACCAGCGTTATTGAATTTAGACCATTTTCTGACGAAAATATTTCAAAATTCATATTTATTCTCAAAGAACACAAATGGGAAGATCTAGAAGCCCTAATAGATATAAATGAGGTGTTTGATGAATTACTTGAAATTCTGCTTAAAACAATAGTTCTATGTTTTCCAAAAAACTAAAACAAAACATGTAAGAAACCTTGGTGAAAAATGGTACAATGAATAATTGAGAACACTCAGAGAAATCCAGCATCTCTGAACGATTTATCTGAAAATGGCAATGTTGCAAACATAGAATTAAAAAAACAAGAACACTTTATAGGAACAAAACTATAGTATTTATAAACACCCGTTAATGTTCAGTTATGTTTTATGAATGAATAAATTTCAGTTCGTAAAGTGTTGTCATGACGAGAATCATTCTCGCCGGAAATATGGAAACATTTCATTGCGAGAATCCAAATAAACTCTTATCTTCCATAATTGGCTTGAATATAATGCAAGTAGAACGGTTAGATAACCACGCAATGTGATCATGTGAACCATAAATTCACCTGGCGTATCTCGAAATGGCCCTCTTGATGCTCCTGCACTGTAATTATTTTCAGTAACTATCATGCACTCTGAATTCGCATGTATATGTTTATAATACAGGGGTTTTCGGAAACACATATCTGAATTTTTTTAATCGAAAATTATTGTAACCATCATGACCATTAACATAAAACAACATTCACCAAACCCTGAAAAAGTATACAGGGTGTTTCTTAATGAAACGCTGATATTCAAGGAGATTATTCTTGAGTCCATTTTGAGAAAGAAAAACCTCATATGAGCATTTGCGCTACAGGGTGCTAACATTTTTTGAAAGAATTAATGTTTTTTATGATAACTTTGGTTGACACTAGATATTTTTGTGAACTATTCGCATTTATATGCATCAGAAGGCCTTCTCTGCTGTACAACGTAATTTTTTATTCTTCCAGTGGGTTCGTGCGGGATTTGCACTGAATCATTTTAAAGATAAATGTGATACGCCACTGCTTTTTCTGAAAGTATAAATAATTTTCCAAACCCTCAATTTTCTCTGAGCAAATCTGTTACCATGATTTTTTTTTGTTTGACTTACGGTTTTCGCATAAAAAAATCATTCATTTGCACGTTGTTATGAAATTGGGTATTATCAAGGATTAAAAACGTATCTAGTAGGTAAGAAGCAGATTTTGTTTTGTAAACAAACACTTTTGACAGTTGTCTACCTTTTCTAGTTGTTACGTATTCAAGTCATCAAAATTAACAATATTATTAAAAATAACTTAGTCCATTTTACGAATTCTGAGTTGCAGATATGCATACAGTGCTTCTCAAGAGTCCCCTCCCCCCTCTTATTTCTGGAACGATTATACATAAACAAGTGAAATTTGGAAACTGAATATTAAAGGTTGTAAACTTCCCTACTAGTGGTGATAGATGACGAAATCGCCAAAGATGACGTCACAAGGTCATTGTGACCAATAAATTTAAATGGAACCCTACGGCAAGCGACACCTCTTTTGAAAGGTATCGAAAAAACCTATTCAATGATACTAATTTTGTTTATGTTCATGGCAGTTTTAATGGCTCATTAGTAAACATTAAAATTTAAATTCCATTCAGTATGATATTGATTACATATTTAAGAATCAGTATCTACTTAAAGAAATTGCTCGAAGTGACCTCCATTTACTTCCTGACAGTGGAATATCCTATTTTTAAACTCTTCTCGTACTTTTGCAAATGTGTCTGCGGAAACAGCCTCACATTCTGCAACAATACGTTGTTTTAAAACGTCAATATTGTCAGATTCAGTGGCGTTAACCTTCGATTTGAGGTACCCCCACAGAAAAAAATCCAAAGGTGTGAGGTCCGGTGATCGAGCTGGCCATTCCGTTGAACCTCGTCGTCCAATCCATCTACCACGATACTCCTCATCCAAATACCGTCTTACTGCACCGTAATAGTGTGGAGGAGCACCATCCTGTTGGAATGTTATTTCCAAATTGCCGAATTCATCTGGATTATCTTCCAAAATTTCAAGGATTAACGGTTCTATTGCGTTTTGCAACAGCTCCAGATAAACCTCACCAATTAAATTAGTATTTGAAAAATAAGGCCCAACGATGTGGTTTCCAAGGACACCTGCCCAAACATTCACCTTCTGGGGAAATTGGGTATGTGTTTCACGAAACAGGTGAGGATTTGCGTCGCTCCAATACCTCACATTCTGTGTATTTACATTTCCATTTAGATAGAAAGTACTTTCGTCACAAAAACAAATTGTTTTGACATAGTCTGGCTGTTGGTTAATTTTAGTTTCCATATTTTCACAAAATTCTAGTCTTCGGTCTGGGTCGTCGTCTGAGAGTTGATGAACCATTTTTAATTTGTATGGATGGAATTCGTTTTTTTTCAACACCCTGCGTACTGTACTTCGACTGACTTCACAGGTAGATGCAACGTGAGTTGTTGAAGAAGTAGGATTAACTATAACTTCTGCCAGTATATCAATTTTTTTCTCATCAGAAATTTGTGGTCTGCCAGATCGTTTCGCATCATCAATACTACCTGTTGTTTCAAACTTACGAAGAAGCTCCCTTAAATAAGTCCCCGAAACGGGGCGATCGGGAAACCTCTCATTAAAAATGCTTTCTGCTGCATGAATATTTTGTCCAGTTTCACCAAGAATTAGGATCGCTGCTACTTTATCACCTAAAGCACGTACCATCTCGTTTCTTGAAGCACTTAAACGTTCGGCTCACAACAGTTTAACAAATCATTAAAATGTACAAAAATATTAAAAATACCAAAAGCTGCTAAAACAGTTGAACGTTCGATCAATAATACACACATTATTAAATGTACAAAATCTGGGACAATTACAAAAACGTCGAATTAGGAAGACTAACAAAAACGTCAGCTATTTGACAACTATCCAGAGGCCGAGCTTGAATTTGGAATTTTAGTATTAACTGATTTAATTCATCACAGCTTTGAGTTTTTTAAAAGCGAGTTGCCAAAACTGCCATAAACACAAACAAAATTAGTATCATTGAATAGGTTTTTTCGATACCTTTTTCAAAGAGGTGTCGCTTGCCGTAGGGTTCCCTTTGAAATTACAATGGCCTTGTGACGTCAATTACAATGGCCTTGTGACGTCATCTTCGACGATTTCGTCATCTATCATCACTAGTAGGGAAGTTTACAACCTTTAATATTCAGTTTCCAAATTTCACTTGTTTATGTATAATCGTTCCAAAAATAAGAGGGGTGGAGGGGACTTTTGAGAAGCACTGTATGTATGGGCTTGCTGATGGTAACGCACTGAAAGCCAGGCGATTGAATCAAGACCGCTTTCAGAAATAGAAATTTTCTGGATGCACAAACATTCTCAAACATTCATAGAAGGATGTGCGAAAAGGGATGTTTTGAACCAGAAAATCATCTAAAAGGAGTACAACGTACTGTAAGAACACCAGAAATAGGCCAGTAGATATAGACAATCGATTAACATGAATTCCAAAAGTTTTCATACTTCAATGGTACTGAATGAATGTGGTTTTTCGTGGAGGGACAACGTTTCTTGGCATGTTTTTTGGGTAACCTTCCACAGTCTGAAAATGAAAATATAATATAGAAAAGTATCTTTTGAATTTAAAAAAAAAAATTTGATAGGAAATTAAATAATTGATTATCCATCGTATATCTGTTATATTTTGTACTGGTTGTTGAAATTGCATCCAAAGAATAATACGGTTACGTAGCTAACCATTATAAAAAATTTGAAACCAATTATTGATCTCAGAAGCAATCACTGCTTTCGACTAATCAGCGAAATAAATTTAATCTAATATTTTCGAATGCAACAATCGAAAGAATACAAAATTTTGCTAAATTCTGCTGAAAGACTATTGGAAGACATTAATTCTTCATCACATTAGAAATGACATGCAATCATTCTTCATTTAAAATTTTCACTTGTCACAAGATGACTTTATAGAATAATCTGGACGAATTTAAAATGAATATCGATGCTCTATGAATAAGAATATCAAAACGATCGATTGATACTGAAATCTTATGTTCATCCTCAAACGAAACGTTGCTTGAAATTAAATTTGTTAAATCGATGGATTACATCTCAAATTAAATTTTACAGGTATGTTCTTGAATTGAATAAAATTAAAATTCACCTTTCCACTCGACTTTCTTACTCCAATTGTGAAAAAATCTATTGAGGACTGAAATCTTATCGTCATGTAAGAATCATTTTCTTGATTTATACATTTTTTTTTGAATAAAGAGGAGCAAGAGGTATCACATATAAATGAACGAGTTGTTATTAATATTTTTTTTTATTGGTGCCCCTTTTTACCCATTTAAAGCACGCCTCAGCGTGTTCAAATCGAACTTTAAAAAACGCGCGTTTTTTAAAGGTAACCATTTCAACATCAACAAATCCAGAAACGTGAAGAATCTAAATCACAATTTTTTTATAATTGATCTGAAAGGAGTACCTTGTAACATCAGATAAAATATTACTAACAATTCGTTCATTTATATGTGCTCCTCCATCCATTTGATGAACTTTCATATTCTCATATTTTTTTTTATATATATCACTGGATTTTGCGGTATTAACCGCGATTCTGCTCACTATTCAAAAACCGATATTAGAATCATTCATTTTGAGCTCTGGTGACAACAAATATTGATCTTTGGTAACAAATTGCAAATGAATGTTTTTCTATTTCCATGACAACGAAAGGTATACTGATGTCACATCACGAATTCAACCTTCTTGCATTATTAGTTCTTATTTCTATTTTTCGTAGTAATAATACCAGTATATATGATTTCAAAGTGCACCAATAAAAAAAATAACGTAAAGTATTCGTGGATAACTGGTCTTAAAAACACTTGCTCTATTTCGAGCACTCCGGCTGCGCCGTCGTGCTCGAAAAATCGCGCGTGTTTTAAAGCCCTTTTTATCCACTTATACTCTAATATACTATACTTTAATATACTATTAAAGTATAAGTGGATAAAAAGGGCTTTAAAACACGCGCGATTTTTCGAGCACGATGGCGCAGCCGGAGTGCTCGGAATAGAGCAAGTGTTTTAAAGACCAGTTATCCACGAATACTTTACGCTATTTTTTTTATTGGTGGACTTTGAAATCATATATACCGGTATTATTACTACAAAAAATAGAAATGAAAACTAATGATGCAAAATGGTTGAATTCGTGATGTGACATCAGTATACTGTTTCATGAAATGAAAAACAGATATCCATTGCAATTTGTTATCAAAGATCCATATTGTTGTCACCAACTCAAAATAATTATTCTACTATCGATTTTTCAATATTGAGCAGAATCGCGTTAATACCGCGAAAATCCAGTGAATATATAAAAAAAATATGAAAAGTTCATCAAATGGATGGAGGAACAAGAGGTATCACATATAAATGAACAAGTTGTTATTAATATTTTATTTGACGTTACCAGGTACTCCTCAATCATAATAAATTTGTCATTTAGGCTTCACGTTTCTCGATTTGTTGATGTTGCCATGGTAACTTTAAAAAACGCGCGTTTTTTTAAAGTTCGATTTAAACACGCTGACGCGTGCTTAAATGGGTAAAAAGGGGCACCAATAAATAAAAACTTTTATTATTCAGATAACAAGGTGTTGCAAAAATAAATATTTTTTTAATTCCTAATGTTCCGCATTGTAACATAGTTTGCAAATTATCATACTGCCACCAATTGGTAGAATGAGTTACCTGCCCGATTCGCATGACCTTTGTTTTTTTTGGTGGAGTAAAAATACGAAAATATATTTCTTTTGATTTTACCCTCATTTCCGTGTTACAGACGAGGTTGCGTATTGATGAAAACATTCCACTTGCAACCATTATTTGAAAATTTTGTAATAATTTCGGTACTTATTTCAATAAAAAAAATCAATTTAATGAAAAAATATACTTTTCGTTTGACGTAAGAGGTTACAAATTTAAACTCTTGTCAAAAACATTATTTTAGTTATTTTTTCGAGTTTACAGAACTTTTGGAATTTTCATCCAAAAATTTGGACTTACAACAATTTCTTTTCGATAAAACAGACATTTCCACTTTGTTTGAGTGGTTGAAAATTTATCAGAGGATTTAAAATTGATTTTTCAAAATTTGCAAACTTTTTCAAATTTTTTCGCGCTAATAATATGAAAATTCTTTAAATCCTGATTTTCAACATCTTCCGTTCAGAAAAAGGGTTGCAAAATCAGACTACATATCATATGAAAGTACTCTTCACTCTACTGAAGATTTGAAACTTTTGTAATTATTATTGAATCTCTACTGGCCTAAAAGCGTTTTTGAATTCAATTGAGGGAGATCCCGGATTGAGTACAAGAAAACTTGGGAACAATTTGAATATCTCACATGTTAGTGTATAGAAAATTTTCCATGACTTATTATATCCCCACCATATCCAACGGGTTCAGGCGCTACTTTCTCGCAGCTTTCGATTACGGATGAACTTCCAATGGTTTCTTCAAAAAGTGTATAAAACTCCATTATTTGATACTGAAATTTGATTCACCAATGAAGCCAATTTTTCCAAGAACGCCATCCAAAACTTCCACAATAATCATTTTTGGGCTGAAAAAAACCCACATGCAATCTTGGAATCCCGTCACCAGAAGCAGTTTTCGTTAACGTGGCTGGAATATGCGGAGATTATTTAATTGGACCCTATTTCATTCATGCGAGGTTGAATGGACATAATTACCGGCAGTTTTTCAAAGAAGAATTCCTAGCTTTGATGGAAGATGTTTCGTTTGAAGTAAGGAATCGACTGTGGTTTATGCACGACGGGGCGAATATTTAAACCAAAATTACAATAATCGCTGGATAGGTCGCGGAGGACCACAGGCATGGCAATCTAGGTTCCCGGACCTCAATAGTTTAGATTATTTCCTGTGGGGTTATCTTGAAACATTGGTTTACAGCACACCAATTCATACTGAAGAGCAGTTGAGAAATCGCATCATAGTTCCTTACGAATACTACACTACACTACTAACCCTGGCAAGTGAGTACGTCAGTCCATGACAAAACGAGCAGAGGCTTATATAGTGCTCGTTTGAAGTCCGTTCCCCCGCTACTAATTTTTGAACCACCTGGTATACGCAACAAAATTTGGAGGGCTTGAATAGGAGATAAAAAACTACTTTTTCATGAAAAATCACAGCTAAAAGTTTTAAAATGGCGGCTGAGCGCCATCTTCAATAAAATTTTTAAATTGAACACCCCATATATTATTCCATTTTTGAAATCTGCTCATAATTCTCAACAGTTTTCTTCAATACACTCTACTCCTAAATTCAATTGTTTTCGAAATATGAACGTTTGAAAAGTGACATTCCGGTTTAAAATGACGTATGGATTTTGGTCACCTCCGGTAAAACATTTTGCTAACTAAACTTTATTATCAATTTAAAGTTGAATCTTTCAATGGATTCGACTAATACGAGGGCGTAAAGAGAGTTTATTAAGGATAAACAGTACCGCTTACCGGAGAATCTCGAAGCCTACGAATGTGTTCTGTAAATTCACAATCAAAACAAATGAGTTAGCTAAAAAATTATAATTTATTTTTGAATAACGATTTCATTTAACCCCAACAATTATTTCATCAAGTGTTCAATGAGCCTTTTTCGGGACCAATTAGGAATTTTCAATTTTAAATATGTTATCGACGAGCCAACAAGGATAACTGCTAACTCAAGTACATGCCTGGATAATTTTATTATTAGGGACAGTACTGACTACGAAGTGGCAGTCAAAAACTACTATCTGTCTGATCACTTCACCCAAATCATTCGAATTCCAACTATTAAAAATGAAAAATTGGAAAAAAGCTCAGCAAGTTACGGTAGAGATTTTTCGGAGAACAATATCAATAACTTCAAACTCTATCTAGAAAATGAATTATGGGAAAATGTCTACAATGAAACCTGTCCAAACAAAGCTTACGACATGTTCCATAATTTAGTTCACCATTATTTTGAAGTATCGTTTCCGCTGAAACGTTTCCGCAAACAAATAAGGAATTTCAACCCAAGCATAGTAACACCAGAAATTCGAGAATTAAAAGGTATCTCTATACTCGGACTGTGCAAGAGTTGATGAAAGATACGTAGACATAAGTAGGCAAGTAACGCAAACGTACAGAGAAAAACTCAAAGACAGTTACAAACAGGGTATTGACTATAGAATAGCCAACTCTAAAAATAAATCAAAAACTATGTGGCAAACTCTTAATCAAATTCAGAAAAAAGTAAAGAATCCCGATAATATTATAATTAATGAAGGTGGTGAAAGTGTCCCTGAAATTGACATGGCAACAACTTCAACAAATTTTTTTCTGATGCTGTCAAGCAAGAAGTTATTGATATGAGTTTTTTGGAAAATAACATAAAAATCTGCCAAAACTCCATTTTTTTGCACCCTATAACTGGGCATGACGTTCTAGACCTTGCAAGAACTCTGAAGAATTCCAATGCATGTGGTCATGATGAAATCTCAAATAATATTTTGAAAAAATGTGTTTTTCAACTATGTGAACCCTTGACATACATCATGAATCTATCGCTGGAATGTGGAATTTTTCCTGAAAAATTAAAAGCTGCACTTGTTACTCCAATTTTTAAAAAAGGAGATTTTAATCTGTACGAGAACTACAGAGGAATAAGTTTACTTCCAAGCTTTTAAAAAATTTTCGAATTGAATATTAAGAAGCAGTTGATATCCTTTTTTTCTGCTAATGAACTGCTTTCTCCAAACCAGCATGACTTCTCGCAGAACAAAAGTACTGAAACTGCACTGTATGATTTCCATGAACAGGTCATAAATGCTCTCGATGGCAAACTAAACATCTGTGGATTGTTCATAGACTTTTCCAGAGCTTTCGATAATGTAAATCACACCCTTCTACTCCAAAAAATGGAACGATATGGCGTGAGAGGTACTGCCTTGAAACTGATGAAGTCATATCTACAGGGCATTACCCAGAAAGTAGTCATTCGAAAAACAGTCAGTCAGTCAGTAACCATTGAGCAGGGCGTTCCTCAAGGCTCAATACTTGGCCCCTTATTCTTCCTCATATATGCCAATGACCTGATGAAATTCTTGAATAGTCTCACGGGAATACATGTAGTTGCATACGCGGATGACACCAATTTCCTCATAAAGGACAAGAATTCTATAGCTCTGGCAGAAAAAACTCAGGATATATATGAGCGGGTAGTAACATGGGCAAATAAAAACCATTTGACACTAAATATCTCGAAAACAACATTAATGAAGTTCTCACTGAATAATGTTCATGAGAACTTCAGCATTTTTGAGAACGAGGAGTTGCACATCGAATCTTGCTCAACAACAAAGATGCTAGGCCTCACGCTAGACTACAAACTCACCTGGACCCCTCATATAGAAACCCTTTGTGATAAACTCCGTAGGAATTGCTACGCAATGAGGTTTATGTCAAACCACTGTAGTAAACAGGTATTGTTGAATCTGTACTATGGAACAGTACACTGCCATCTACGGTATGGAATACTCACCTGGGGCACAGGAGCATCTGCAGCGAGGGTTTTTATGTTACAAAAATATGCTATCAGAATCATGGCCCACATCGGATGGAGGCAATCATGCAGAAGCACTTTTAAAGAGCTCCGAATACTATCTGTTGCGGGTATATATATATATATATATATATATATATATATGAACTCTGCATGTATATGTACAAGAACGGGCAGAACTTTGCTGCAACTCAGCATCAATACCAGACCCGCTCCAAAAATTTATTGATACCCCACATACACCGAACTACCATATACCAAAAAAGCCATCTTTTCCTAGGACCAAAACTGTATAATAAGCTTGATGAATCGATAAAAAATTCGGCAAATGTCAATATTTTCAAATCCAGACTGAAAGCTGCCCTCATAGAAAAGAATTGCTACACCCTCGAGGAATTTTTAGGTTAAGTGCTTTCTTACCTTCTGACTAGCATCCTTACATGTTTTTTTAACTTTTTAATTCAAATCCTTCAAAATATATAGGTAAATGTGTCTGAAATAATTGATTTGTATCTATAAATAAGAAACATTTTGTATGTAGACAACTTCACATGACGTTTTCCTTGTTACTGTACTGATGGAATTATCCGCTGTCATGTACTTTTTAACTAGTGAAATAAACAAATTATTATTATTATAATTATTATTATTATATATTGTGGCACTCTCCTGAATCTTGACAATAGAGTGCCCTATTATAAATAGCTTCTCTCACGTTGATGAAAGTCTGTTCATCTATTTCTTCACATGTATCTATTATTATGCGTTCCAATTCATCCATTGTTTGGCAATCCGTGGCGTAGATTTTTGATTTTAGATGCCTCCAAAGGAGAAAATCTAGAGGTGTAAAATCCGGAGATCTTGGTGGCCATTCTGTACTTCCCCTGCGACCTATCCATCGCCCAGGAAAGTTTGTATCGAGGAACTCTCTAGCCATGCGTTCGGAATGGGAGGGTGCCCCATCCTACTAAAATATGACTTCACGATTTTCATGCTTCTCCTGATTGTTTGATACAATTTGTCTTATTCGAGGTTCAATTTCAGTTTCTAAAAGATTTCTGTGAAGAACTCCTGTAAGATTGTCTCTGATGAAAATCGGTCCAACAATGCGATTGCTCAAAATCCCCGCCCAACCATTCACCTCTTTAGGAAACTGGGTATGTCCCTCTCTGAAAATATGCGGATTAGTATCACTCCAGTAACGTACATTCTGTTTGTTGGCGTTTCCATTGAGAAAAACGTATATTCATCTGCGAAACATACATGTTTTAGGAAGCCGCGTTCTCCTTCAATTGCTCTTGTTAACCACTCACGAAATTCAACCCTCCGGTCTGGATCATCCTCCGTGAGAGCATGCATGATTTTCATTTCATAGGGATGGAAATTTTCTTCTTTTAGGACTCTTTGGACACTTTTTGAACTTTTCCACAGGATTCAGCAACTGCAGACGTCGACTGAGTCGGATTGATTACCATTTCACCAACCATTTCTACCTTTTTTTCTTCTGAAAGAGGCGGTTTTCCTGATCTTGGAAAATCTTTCAGCGTACCAGTTGCTTGGAGCTTATTTAAAAGTTTGCGCAAATTTGACCTCGAAATAGGATTTTCGAGAAATGAGCCATTATCACACTTTTCATAAAAGGATTTAGGCGCTCAACGGACTATTTGACAGTTAGCAGTTCAGTTTGACAGTAAACAAAATGTAACCTAGACAACGATTTTTTCCAATGCAAACTTGATTGAAAGCAACATTAGTGTTTTTGGTTGGGTTTGAAATGACCAAAATGTCACTTTTCAAACGTTATTATTTCTAAAACAATTGAATTCAGGAGTAAAGTGAATCTGAGAATTATGAGCAGATTTCGAAAATAGAATAATATACGGGGTGTTCTGATTTAAAAAAATTATTGAAGGCGCTCAGCCACCATTTTAAAACTTTTAGCTGTGATTTTTTTATGAAAAAGTAGCTTTTCATCTCCTTTCGAAGCTCTCCAAATTTCGTTGGTGGTTCAAAAGTTAGTAGGGGGCAACGGACTTAAGACGAGCACTGTATATTTGCAGGAAGTTCGCATTTTGAACATCCCATTTAATTGATTTCTTTGTGTGTTCTGGGTAATGTTGGGTGAGCATCCCAAAATTCATTTAGATTACTTTAATTTTATAATATTACCGTTGGAAAATCATTTTCTTAAATACATTTTTGTTTAAAATTATATAAATTGTGGTTTAGCGAGGCAAATGCAAAATTTTTTTTTTTATGCAAAAACGGTACGTTGAACGAAAAAAAACATCAATCTGGGGGACCGGATTTGCTTAGAAAGGAATGAGAATTTGAAAAATTATTTTTACTTTAAGAAAAAGCTGTGGCGTATCACTTTTCTCTTTAAAATGATTCAGTGCAAATTCCGCACGCACACCACTGGCAAGAATAAACATTGTTGTACAGCAGAAAATATCTAGGGTCATACCAAAGTTATCGGGTGAGTCAGAATGAGACCGATAACTCAATTTTTTCATTCGCGGATTCACTGTTATATTGCCATACTGTCTTGCATATGATTGTTTTCACAGATGAACTGACAAACAAACCCAACCTCAAATTCATAATACTCTACTTAAATAAGAGTTAAGGTCTGAAAAAATTTTTGCGAAAAACTCCTTATTCGTTGAAGTTTATGTTGGAGTATCATTATCAAAGCCATTTCTGATGGAGAAAAACAATTATTGGGTATTAATATCTACTTAAATGATAGAAACGTTTTAGTGGGTACACTACATTGAAACAAACAAGGCATTAAAGCAAATGTTCAAATGGACCACCATTTTGTTCAATACACAATTCCGTATCATCGACTGTCACATGCTTTGGAATTTTCCTTGTGTACCCTGTATTAACGTACATGCTGCTAAAATTCTTGCCGTTGAATCTTCCACATATTCTAAAGATGTTTCATACACTAGAGATTTAAGGTATTCCCACAAAAAAAGCCCAGTGAAGTTAAATCCAGAGAACGTGCAGGCCAATGTATGGGTACACGTCTACCTATCCACCGATCATTGAATGATTGATCAAGAAATTGACCAACGATTCGTTGAAAATGGGCCGGTGCTCCGTCATATTGATACTACATTCTCTGACAAACCAATAGGGGTACGCCTTCAAGTAGCCCAGGTAAATTGTGTTCAAGAAGCACTCGGTAGTTCTGCCCATTCAAACGGGGAGGAAGAAGATATGGTCCAACGATACGATTTTCGATAATTCCTACCCAAATATTCACTGAAAACTTTTGTTGGTGGCCGTTTCAAAACATTCCATGCGGATTTTTTCCATCCCATGAATGGCTGTTCCTACTATTGAAATGTTCATGTCTTGTGGAACATGCGTCATCTGTGAATAGAACATATCTCCTTCATACATCCTCAAAAACTATTCACCAGCATTTAGGGCCCAAAATGTATACAATAGTTGTTCACGTGCTACCCGACTTACTGTTGATTGTGACACTTGTAACCCATACGAAATAGTTCGAGTGCTGGTAGAACGATCTTCTGCTAATCGTTCAAGAATTTGTTTTTCCGTAACATTATCTCTCCTTGTTCTATTCGCACCACAATGGTGTTTGCTGAATTTGAAGGACCCCGTTTCCTTCAATCGTCGATGCACAGCTCTAAAAGTAGTGAAATGTCTGTGTGTAGTGGAGTATTATGAATTTGAGGTTGGGTTTGTTTGTCAGTTCATCTGTCAAAATAGTCATATGCAAGAAAGTATGGTAACATATCAGTGAATCCACGACATCGATCCGATCAAATAATATGATGAATGAAAAAATGGAGATATCGGTCTCATTCTGTATCACCCGTACTATGTTTCCGATTCTCCCAACATTGAAAAATGTTCAGGAGGTTGACACATATTCCGATATGTTGTGAGAAATTAGCATTATACGATCATTGCACATAGAATATTATGTCTCTACTAAGGACATATCTCCATTTTTTTCAATTATCTCAGAAACCTCCACTTTATGTTATGACTTTGAGGTTGAGTATCGTCCATTCACTTGTCCCAAGAAAATATCAAGGAACATATGACCACAAACCATCGTAAGTACGCCACTGGTTTACGAAAATAAAAATTATAACTTCGAATTTGCACGTTGATAAACCTTGATTAGTGTACCAAGTTTCAATTTTTTCCTTCAGGAATTTTGGAAAAAAACAAATAATATCTTATTTTATTTCTGTCCGACTTATTCTGACTCACCCTGTATATATGCTTATAAAAACCTCACCCAAACCGTTATGCTGATATTGGATTCCTTTGTACATCAACATGAAATCAGGAGTTTTAAGTTTTTGAATGACGCCTCGGAGTTGTCATATGATGAATATGTGTTGATATTGAAACGATTGAATAGACTCTTGTGAAGTTCGAATATGATATAAAGTGATAATAAACAATACATGGTGCTCCTTCAAACTCTGATAATGAAATATTCAGAATACAAACTGCTTTCTTATAAATAAGATCATCAATGTCAAGAGTGAAAAAGTATTCGGAATCCCACACTATATTTCAGCTGGCAAACCACGCCTCTGACATCCGCTGGCAAATATTTTCCTGTTATTAAAATAGGAATCAAACCGTCATGCCACGGTATTCACATTTACCCGTTGTGAAAATAAAAATTGAAACGAGCACAAAGCAACAAAAGTCCCGCTCTCGTCTGTCTTCTGAAGTGTATGAAAGCCGTGTTCAGCGAGGATGAATTGTTTCCATGGATGGCGTGGATGTCTCTCGCGTATTGTGTTTTGTTTTTCAGGAAAATCTTCACCAAATCCTCGTATATGCATGATCAGAGCGAGTAGTGGAATATGTTTCCCGTTAGAGTATGGATGGGTGCAAAGAGATAAACTTTATTGAGGCTCACTTCGAAATATGACGTAAAAATCTCATAGTGTCAGTTCATTAGAGCGTCTATAGAAAAAAAATGCTATAGTAACGATAATATAATGACATTCGCTTCATATCCATTTCCGATTAATCACTCAAAAATCTGACATTCTATGGATAACTTTTTCAGGTTAAGGCAAAATTTCGATTTCTCCATGCATACAAAAATAAATTGACATGTATCTACAGTTCCCTTAGAGGAACAATACTGGTACATAAATAAAAAATAAATCACAACTCATCTTTGTGATTTTACGAAAAATATCCAACTGTCAAATTGATACCATCTACACGGACTTAGCAAAAGCGTTCGATAAGGCAAATCACAATGTTTTACTGGAAGAGTTAACATCATTTTCATTCGATGAAACCCTAGTTTCCATTATATAATCATATATCACAAATCGAACCAATTTTGTTGAATTCAACAATTGTCAGTCAAAGAGGTTTGTTAGTATCTCGAGTGTTCCCCAAGGTTCCATATTGAAACCGCTGCTTTTTGTCATGTTCATTAATGATATTAATGACCATCTCGCAGGGACAAAATTTCTCCATTGGAGAACACACAAGAGTTCCAATGCATAATTGACCCAATCTGCAAGTACTGTGATAATAATGACCTATCACTAAATGAGTCGAAATGTAAAATATTATCATACACTGGAAGAAAAAAAAGATTCATTGGAAACTTTACCATCAATTATGTTGGGCTGAAAACTCTAGACAGAATCTAGTGTTGTCTCTACTAAAATATCTTCCTTCAATGAACATATCAACAGAATTAGCTTTGATTGCTACAGAAAACTTGGCTCCATCTTAAGATCCATCCATGACCTTAAATACCAAACTTGTAAAATACTATTCAACTCCTATGTTGGATAGAAGTTAGAGTATTGCTATATTACTTTGGAACCCTGCGACCTCAACATAAGTTGATAAGCTTGGAAAAAATGCAAATAAAAAATCTAAGGTCCATGCCATTGAAAAAAAATTAATTCATCTAATGTGAGTATA
Source organism: Gonioctena quinquepunctata (assembly GCA_018342105.1). NCBI lineage: Eukaryota > Metazoa > Arthropoda > Insecta > Coleoptera > Chrysomelidae > Gonioctena > Gonioctena quinquepunctata. The sequence goes on from JAFIRS010001987.1 coordinate 181,467, forward strand.
ATACAAAAACCGAAGGAAATATTTTGAAATAATGAGTATAAACAAAAGCCGGGGAAAAAAATATATGATTGTACCTTCAAAATTTATAATGTAAGCGCCCCCAAGAACAAATGCTTAGCCAGTGTTAACAATTTATTGTGAACATCTGAAATTGATTTCCTGAATATTTCCAAGAACAAATTCAGGATAGGATAAATAATCTGTGATATTTGCTTATTATTCTCAGTATTTCAATGTATTTTATATATGTCTATTACAATAGTCAATAATTTCTCGAAATCTTTTGAAATCCTTCTTAATAAACCACTTTACAACCATGTCAAAAATCAAATGACTGAGTTACAACATGGCTTCTTCAAAGGTAGGGGTCAACTACCACAAATCTCTTCTGTATCACCCAGTACATATCCAACACATTCGAAAATAATGCCCAGGTGGATGTCATATATACGGACTTTTCCAAGGCCTTCGATAAGCTTGATCATGATATTTTACTCAGTAAACTGAATGCATTTGGCTTCTCAGGGAACTTGAATACCTTTTTCACCTCCTATCTACAAAACCGCTTTCTCTACGTTGAGTACCATGGCCAGAATTCCATTTTATTCACACCAACATCAGGCGTTCCACAAGGTTCTGTTTTGGGTCCACTTTTCTTCAATCTGTTCATAAATGACATTATTGAGGATGTCGGAGTCAATTGTTCATTATATGCGGATGATTTGAAATTATATATAAAAATAAACTGCCAGAATGACTGTGCCATTTTACAAAACGCCCTAGATAGAGTAAATACTTGGTGCAAAAATAATCGCCTTCTATTAAATGCTAATAAGTGCTCAATTGTAAAATTCACTCGGAAACAGAACAATATCGCCTATAACTACTCAATTGGCAATAATGTGCTCCCTAGATCCAATTTTGTTCGTGACCTTGGTGTCACCTTCGACCAAAAATTTTATTTTCAACACACATAAATAAAATTACCAATTAATGTTCAAGGGCTTTAGGTTTCATTGTCAGAAATACTCGTGAATAAGAACACACTGCTACTGTTATATAATTCCTATGTCCGTTCTAAAACAGAGCATGCATCTTATCATTTGGTGTCCATATTATAATGTCCATTCAAATAATCTTGAACGAATCCATAGACGCTTTATGAAATATCTCTCTTTCAAAGAAGATGGTGCGTACCCTGCTACAGGAATATGTTATACCGCTTTACTAGAGATACATAACTTTACCTCTTTCGCAAGTAGAAGGAATACATCTGCTCTGATTTTTTTTTAATAAGGTGATCCATGGCCAAATCAGCTGTAGTGCTATTTTGAGTATGCTGAATTTTCATGTTCCAAGAGTAAATTCAAGACATAACACTCTCTTTTACCTCGAATTCTCTAGAACAAATGTACAGAAAAACTCTCCCCCATTCAGAATTTGCAACTTCAATGCTGTCAATGACAGTTGTGACATTTTCTCTTGCAGCATTGCTTCATTGAAAAAAATCAGTTTTTGATATTAATTTTCCTTTTCTCTAGTTTTTGGATCATGTCTCATTTCTACACTATTGTTGTATCTTTACCGATTCTCAAATTATTTATGTTTTTTTTTGTACCTGTGATTTTTCCCACCCTGTAAATGGATTTCTGTTTGGGTGGTGTACAATAAAAAAAAAAAAATATGTGTGTATCCGCAAGATAATGGCTGTGTTTTCATTCTCTCAAATGATACATATTATTGGCCATGGTCTGTTTGTAATCAGTATAAATAAATGAATAAAAAATAAGCTCGACTTGAAAGCAACTTTAATTATTCAAAACACAAAATAAACGCAATTCGAAAAATTCACTTGAAAAATGTCCTTGGAATCAGCGTTGCAATTGTAACTGTGCTGATAAATGTCTAGATATCTTTATAACACTAAACAATAGAATTTATAGTTGTAAAGCAATAGTTGCAATTATTCAATCTCAATATAAACTAGTCCTTGGATTCCAAATGCACTCTTAGCGTCAATTGATGAAATGTACTCCATTTATAAAAAGTGTAATAATAATCCATATAATTTACAGCTGCTCGGGTACTATGAACATTGAAAAAATTTATAAGAGATACCAAAAGCAACTCTACAGAAATATAATTGATAGAAATCAAAATTGTTCTCTAAACAAAATTGAAAATTAATCCAATTATAACAGAATTAAATTTATTGACAAACTACTAACGAATAACAAATCGCAAAGCGTTTCAATACTTTCTTCCCAAATATGAGCAAAGCTTGCTTCGATAATTAAAGAATCCTAGAAGCAATTTGACAAACGAATTCCACAGGATGAGATCAAATTCAGCCTACAACAGCTAATGTAAAGCTCCAGGATTGGATAACATCCTATCAGAATTTTCGAAACAATTTTGCCTTTAGCTTTCAGGTACACTTTCACATGTTTTTAACTTATCTATTAAAGATAGAATTTTTTCTGAAGCTGTCAAAATTGCAAAAATCAAACCTTTCATCAAATTCGATGGCAAATCAAACTTGAACAAGTTTAAATTGATAAAGAGTTATTTTGCAGAGAGAAAACTGACAGTGCACTGAAATGTATTCTGGGTTAGGAATTTTCAACATGTATTTCTGCAACTCTCCTTGATAACATAATAATTATAATAAAAATGGTATTTATTCAGAGAATAAATGATATTAATTCTGGACATCAAAGAAGATACAAGGGGAATAAACATCAGAGGTTTCGATGAGTGCAAAGCACTTGTTTCGAAAAGTTGATTGACAATTTAGATCGTGAATTATAAATATAAGGGGATGAAATATCGGTATAAAATATTCATTAAAAACTACTTATACATGTACAGACATGAACCTACATATAGCGAACATACATACATATATAATATATATATATATATATATATATATATATATATATATTATATATATATATATATATATATATATATATATATATATATATGTATATATATATGAAGACAATACACTAATGTGAGTTGTAAGAGGTTGACATATATTGTAAATTATTTTCAGGAACGGATAACACTAAGACATGGAGGAAAGTTTCGAGCAATACGGTTGTTCAACAATTTTTTGTGTTTGGGGAACTCTGTGGAGATGCCTGTTCCGAGTTGGGTAAGAGTGGGTTGGCATGATGGAAGTGTTTTTATTTTTATATTATGTCAGAATTATATTATAGAAAAATAATTGTCGTAGATCGAATACATTAGCCTCGTTGAACAGTCTATCAAAGGGATATTTGAAATCTTTATACAGAATCATTTTCAGTAATCTTGGGTCTTCAGAGCTCCCGCCATCCTAATATACCATATCGTAAGTGACTTTAGACCAAAGCATGATATAGAATTTTGAGCTGTTGAAATGTCAGTATATCTTACAGATATTTGAATTTGTACAAAATCATCCGTAGTTTGTTGCAAACATAGTTGATATGTGTGTCCGATCTGACATAAGTGTCTATGTATACACCTAGGTATTTAATTTGCAAAAAATGTGAGCCAATTAAATGTTGGTGTGTTGGATCGATTGGAGCTGAATGGTAGATAGTGCGTTTTCTCAAGGTTAACAGTGAGTAAGTAGTGCTCGAGCCAATTTTTAATCGAGGGTAAATCAGTCTGTACAATAGTTCCCAATCATCTGCTTTATAGAATATTGCGGTATCATTGGCAAATCTCAATACTTTCCCATAGCTTTCGACAGAGAACAGCCCATTGATGTAAATGTTGAGAAGAAGAGGTCCAAGTACGTTCCCCTGCGGTACTCCATATTCTATTGCCATTCTTTCACTGTTCACATGATCCACTTTTACGCATTGGAATCTATTGGTGAGGTAACTACCAAAAAGTTTGAGACAATGATTACGTATGCCAATGTCTTCCAGTATTTGTAAGAGTAGATCATGACTCACACTGTCGAATGCTTCAGACAAGTCCATGAACACGCAGAGGCATAATTTTTTTTCATCTAAAGCCGACGAAATTTTTCAAGTGAGTGCCAGTGGCGCGTCTTGAGTGAAAAGTCAATTGCGTTATGAGTGATATCAGCCGGTAATTGGTTATCTCTGACTCATCCCCCCTTTTGTAGATAGAAACTACTACAGCTCCTTTGAAAGCCTTTGGCCAGGTACCCTTTTCCATGCATAACTTGATCAGATATGAGAGGGGTTCCTTAATGTATATACTAATGGACTTGAGAGTTTCAGCGGATATATCGTCCACGCCCATACTCTTTTTATTTTTCAAATCACCGATGAGACTCACAATTTCTTCCGCATCAGTTGGAAGGAGAACAAATGAATTAATTCAAGTGAATCTTGGAGGGAAATGATTTGGGTCTTTTTGTATATTATTGGCCATTTTTTTCCCGATTTGGGTAAACACTTTATTGAATTCATTAGCTATTTGTTTTTTATCAGTTATTTGTTCCCTAGACACATGTTTTATTATTGATATGATTTTTTTTTGGGTTGTTATATCCTAACTATTTTCCAGAGTGCTTCGTTATCGGATGCATTGTTATTTATTCGATTTTGGTAATATTCGAGTTCATCCTTTTTTTATGTTTTGTAAACATATTCCCATAGCATTTATATCGTAATTCCAGTTCTGCGTTTTCGGGATTATTCCGTGAATTTTTTAATAGTCTATTTTTTGTATCAGCTGAATTGACCAGAGATTTCGTTTTCCAAAGGCACTATCATCTCAACATGAATGCCTTAATATTTAAATTCTAACGATAGATTATTCAGAGGAGAGATAGGCACGTCCCCACTTGAGCACGATTGAACATCAAAGTGTCACTTTCAATTCTATGTTTAGTGACAGTGATATTTTCTATTTATGCTCCAATTTTTTCAAAAAATAATTGAAACAGCTATTAAATTTTTCCGCAGCATGGAGACTTTACTTCACACTATACCTTGTACTTTCAACTGTTATCATGACTGAAAATTTATTAATGTCATCAATATTGAGATTGTTGTTTTGTCGTTTTTCTAACCTGTTGGGGAAAAACAATTCATTCGAACGATCGAATGAATAAAAGGGCAAATAAGAAATACGAAGAAATGAAAAATGAACAAATAAATGGATACATAAAGGAATGAATACTCACCAGCCCTAACTTGTACATCCCTGCTGATCACCCTACCGATGGCATTGCTGGCCACGCATCTGTACACGGTGCTATGAACATCCTGCCGATATGCCGCTGCAGCGAATGGTTGCAGGAACAGAGTACCGTTTCTGAGTACCCTCCTGATACCTGGAACGTCTCCCACTGAGGTACCGTCCACGGACAGCCAGTCGATGGTCGGTTGAGGACTCCCGGAGGCCGAACAGTCCAGCCAGCCTCCGCTCGAGTTGGAGAACTCTAGCCGTGGGGGCGGTTCCATGACGAATGAGGGACCGCGAAGGTGGGAGTCGAAGGCTGAGGTTCCATCTGCAAGAAGAATACAGTGGTTGAACAACATTACGTTCAGTTAATCCCAATCAGGTTTTTTACTCCGATGTACATGAAAATATGATCATAGTCATATTTTGTGTAACCCTCGTATGTCTTAAGAACATCCACGGATTTTATATTGTATTTCCACTAACTGCGGGCTGTGATATTTTTGTTACATTAATAATGCAAAAGTTTTACATACGTTGCAAATGTTGGCATACACATGGCATAATAAAAATATATGATAAGATCATTCAACTTGATTATCATTTACAAATACTAATTCGAATTTTTGATACGGCCCTGTCCTCTAGTTCTGTACTCACACTGTTGAATTTTTTTGTAAAATTACAATTGTTTTACAATACGGGGTTAGAGGTATTCCGCTTCACTTATACTAATCGTCAACAAGCAGTGATGCTCAACGGTACCTTATCAAACTATTAATCATGGCGTTCCGCAAGGATCCGTTTTGGGCCCGCTCTTATTTGTCATTTATGTAAATAACATATGCAATGATATGATCGGACAACACCACTTTCATTCTGTCGGATAAAAATAATGATATGTTACAGTCTCATCTCGACGTGGTAACTAATATTGCTAATCAGTGGTTTTCATTTAGCATTTAGCATTTCAGCTTATTAGTAAGCTAAAATAAAATGGTCAGGAGACACAATACATCCAGATTTCTGCTAATAATCAAATCATCCCTAATTGTGAAACTAATAAAGTTAAATTACTGTGCATTACATTAGATAATAGACTCAATTGGTCTGCACATATTTCCCAACTGAAGAGAAAACTCTCGGGTTCTCTATTTGTTCTTCGCCAATTGAAGAACATCACTGTGCAGATATATTAAAAACCTCATATTTTTCATTGTTCCACTCCTATATCAGTTATGGAGAAATTCATGTCATTCCATTCAAGTATTTAGGATGCAAAAGGAGGCATTGAGAATACTGGCTAATATTGGATACAGGGACCACTGTCAAGAAAATTTCAAAAAACTCAGGATTATGCTACTGCCAACTTTATTCCTATATTATGTTTTGATTGAACTCTCTGTACAATATCTTGCCTCAAGATTTCAAAGAGCTCAGTCTCAATACTTTCAAGAGGAAATTGAAAAATTATTTGTTGAGGCATTGCTTCTATTCTGTCGATGACTTTAGAACACATTTTTGTGGTAACACACATGTCACTACTTCTCTTTGATTTTCAAAGTTTTTCTATTTGTGATTGATGTTATTCGCTTCTTAGTTTTAACACGTTTTGTACATTTTCTACATTTTTATGTGATTTTTAGACGTAAGCCAAACATGACTTGCTACAAACATATTGTATTATGTAACGTAGTCAAATAAAATATTATATTCTATTCTATGAGTAAAATCACGAATGAGTGTATTGCCAATACAAAATATAATACAATTCGAGTAATATACCAAGACATGTGAGGAAACCTACTAAGATGACTCGTAATTTTACAATCTTCATGTTGTAATTCTACACGTATTGTAATTTCATCGAACTGTTGGTCAGTTTCCAATCAGAAGTTTATAAAATTTAAAAACACTGTTTGTGACTTGATTTAAAAGTTATAAAAATGTATTGAAACTGGAATTATTCTGAAGTCAATGAAAATATACAAATATTTTCGGTATTTTTTTAACTCTGACTTGAAAATTACATGACATATTGTAATTTAACTGAATTTTTTTATTTTAATTACGCGTTTTGTAATTTTACCGAACTGTTGGTCGGTTTCCAGTCAGAAGTTTTTAAAATGTACAAATATTGTTTGTGATTTGATTTACTACAATTTTTTGTAAAGTTACAAAAATATATTGAAACTGAAATTACTCTAGTCATTAAAAATTTACGAATATTCTTAGTATTTTTACAACTCTGACTTGAAAATTGCATATGTTATTGTAATTTCACTAAAAACTAAAAATTTCTCATGCGTTTTGTAATTTTACCGAACTGTCCAGTCAAGTTTTTTAAATTTACAAACATTGTTGATGATTTGATTCTCCACTCAGATTTACGCATCAAACTGTGTCTTTTGCTTCCCCGACTTTTCGGGACAATCATAATTATTAGTTATTGAAAAATAACCAATATCCAATGTACTCCTGAATAAGCCTGATTCTATGAGAAGTTTCGCCATTTTATCATCGAATCCTACTAAACCCCTCCCACCCAATTTCGAATCCATCCTTCTGAATAGCAAATCAATAATCTCCTCAATTGAATTCGTTCGTTTTATCATTGATTCAATTTGGATTGGTGAGATAAACTATCATGAATAGACGGGTGGCTAACATCAGATTTCTGTAAAACAGTAGGGGACTAAATCATATGCCATTAACCCAACTCTTTTATCGTGGTTTTCACATGATACTGCTTTTGTATAGTATTCCAACTCCGGAAACACCGGAATGATTTTTTTTAATCAGGCCTTCAAAAGAGAGTTCAGCCAGACCGATGCAAATGCCAGTATTTCATTTTTCCCGTTTCTTGAAGTAATTTCCACGCCTACGTCGACACTTAACTGCAGACGTTATTTCGTTGCACATAAAACCGATAATTTGTGTCATTAAATAGATATGGGTGACCGAAATATAGGGCAAACTGTGTAATTTGGAGATGATGGAAATTCATTATAGGTTCAATAACACATTCTCAATACCTCTTGGAGGGCGAAAATAACTTTGAGTTCATGGATATAAATGGGGCAATATTCGTGATAGGATTTTATTTTCTTCATACCGTGTGACACAGATTCATGGTACACCGCCCTTTTCTCCTTTGTTTCTCTAGCTATATTTCTGAAATTTGGAACATTGATTATGCTCACTAGACGGCACTTTTCGAGAAAAAAATAACTTCCGGTTTTTCCGGAAATGACATCAACTTTCGATTTTCAAATGGGACACCTTGTATATAATTACATTTTTGAAACCTTCGTAGTTATCTGAATCCAAGGATACCTTATAGTAGATATTTCATTTGCCGGAACACTCATTTTATTTTTTGATCTAGTGAGCCAGGAACTCCCTAAAATTATTGCAAATAGTCAAAATAATGCTACACCATCGCATTTTCGATTAAAATAGTATTGTGGTTTGAAATACACGTGCCAAAAAAGTAAAACAAAACGGTTTTTTTATTCAAAATTCCATTTTTTTCAAATGGTACCATAATGGTACTCTGACGTCATTCTAAAGTACCATCGATGGGGTATCCATCAATATTAACTCCTTTTGTTTATAACCAAGGTGGCTATGGAACACAAATCACATTTTGACGATTCGATAATCTGTAATTGCCAGTTAGTCACTAAATTAATTATTTAATCGATGGGATTGATAAAAGAAATGAGTTATTTTAGGGCAATCTTGTCAATATTTCATCTAACCGATAGAGCTCCTAAAGCTCGAAGGCTCAAAGCCTACGTTCGAATGGCAATGTTATCAAAGGAATAACAATTAGGTTTTCTCTCATAATTTAATCAATAACAGAACAAAATTAAAAAAAATGAAATAATAAATAACTGCTCGAAATGTCCACCACCAACATCCAAACATGTTCGAGTTCGTTTCGCGGTATTTCAAATAGATTTTGTTCATTTGTTGAGGCGTTATACTTTTGAATGGCTTGTCTAATCGTGATTCTAGGTCGTTGTGCATGTTTTGTAAACGATGTTTTTCAAGTGACCCCAAATAAAATATCTAAAGGGGTTGAGTCAGGTGATCTTGCAGGCCACCTAACAGGACCATGTGTTCCGATCCACATTTCGACAAAACGGTCACGAAAGTGATCCGTCACTATGCTACTATTCTGCGGAGGGGCTCCATCCTGCTGTAAAAAGCAGTCAATTTTTCAGATTCTGCGGTAAATCTTCTGAATAACCTCCAAGTTCATTTCTGAGTAAACTTTGGTATCTACCACCATTCAAAGTTGCATCAAATATTATGGCACCAATCATTCGATCTCCAAATACAGTAAATACAGTAAACCCAAAACGTTCTTGGAAATTTCCCTGCCTGAATAAATGCTGATTATTTGCATCCAATATCGAGTATTTTTTTTGTTAAATAAACCAAGATTGGTGATAATGACTCATCGGAGAATTCAATTGTTTTCAGATACTCATTATTTGGCTGTACATTATTGATAGTATCCACCTGCATCCTTCTTATACTATCGTCTCCGTACAAATTATGATGTATTTGAAATTTATTAGATCGATACATATGTTTTTTCAAATTCTTCTGACACTTTCACGATTGGTATTCAACTCGGAAGCGATCTCCCTAAGAGATGCTGTTTTATCGATTTCCACTCTCATGAGAACATTATCTCCATATCTTCAGAAACAATATTATGTTCATAACCAACATTAATGGATCTCTTCTGAACTGTTCAAAACGCTTGAAGTAATTTCGAGCCGGACATTGTCTTTCCGAGTACAGCTGTTGAGCAACAACTGCATTTTGCCGACATTCCCCTCAAATTAACAGCATATCTACTTTCTCGTTTCTGTTATAAACTGGTGGCATTCTTAACTGGTGGCATTCTAAACTGGTGGCATTCTAAACTGGTGGCAGACTTAACTTAATTCTGCGGTAAATCTTCTAAATAACCTTCAAGTTCATTTCTGAGTAAACTTTGGTATCTACCACCATTCAAAGTTTCATCAAATATTATGGCACCAATCATTCGATCTCCAAATACTCCTAGCCATACAGTAAACCCAAAACGTTCTTGGAAATTTCCCTGCCTGAATAAATGCTGATTATCTTGCATCCAATATCGAGTATTTTTTTTGTTAAATAAACCAAGATTGGTGAATAATGACTCATCGGAGAATTCAATTGTTTTCAGATACTCATTATTTGGCTGTACATCATCAATAGTATCCACCTTCTTATACTATCGTTTCCGTAAAAATTATGATGTATTTGAAATTTATTAGATCGATACATATAATTTTTTTTAATTCTTCTGACACTTTCACGACTGGTATCCAATTCGGAAGCGATCTCCCTAAGAGATGCTGTTTTATCGATTTCCACTCTCATGAGAACATTAATCTCCATATCTTCAGAAACAATATTATGTTCATTACCAACATAAGTATCAGAATCTCTTCTGAACTGTTCAAAACGTTTGAAGTAATTTCGAGCCGGACATTGTCATTCGGGGTATCTTTCCGAGTACAGCTGTTGAGCAACAACTGCATTTTGCCGATATTCCCAATGAATTAACAGCATATCTACTTTTTCGTTTCTGTTATAAGCTGGTGTCATTCCTAACTTATTTATTTTATCAATGCAATCAATTCAATAATGTATTCAGTGACTAACTGACAATTACAGATTATTGAAACGTCAAAATGTGATTTGTGTTCCATAGTCACCTTGATAAATTATTGTTATTGAACCAAGAAGATACTTGAACTTTTAATATGGTAGATACCGCATCGATGGAACCTTCGAATGACGTCAGAGAGTTTCGAGTAAATAAACATTTTGTTTTAATTTCTTGGCACGTATTTCAATTCACAATACCTTGTTAATCGAAAATGCGATGGTGGAGCATTATTTTGATTATTTGGAATAATTTTAGGGAATTCATGTCTCTCTAGATAGATAAATAAAGTGGGTGTTCTGAAAAACTAAATATCAACTATAAGGTATCATTGGTATTGGTATCATTTCAAAAATGTAATAATATACATTTGAAAATCAAAATTTGATGTCATTTCCGGAAAAACCGAAAGTTTTTTTTTTCAAATATGTAAAAAAGTGCCGTCTAGTGAGTATATTCATTGTTCCAAATTTCTAAAATATAGCTAGAGAAACAAAGCAAAAAAGGGGGGTCTATGTCACACGGTATATCGCAACCGTGCGTAAATAATTTTGTTTTTTCCAATTGTTCAATACAGCCCCATTCCATATCAGAAGGGAAACGAGAATTGGAATGCTACTATATTAATAGTGATGTAATCAATGGCCTCTTCTCGTTTGATTCGTTAGAAATAAAAAATGCTGATTTAGATAACATCTTCTGGGTTCAATTTATAATCTCAAGGTTGATCTTCCTCTGGTGCACCAAGGCGAGGCACTCAGTTAGGATGTGCGATGATGTCCGTCATCTTCCAGGCAACATCTACATAGGGGATACGATAAGTTCCATGTGCCTGCTCAGATGATCGTGTCCCGTTAAGAGCTCATTCACAGAACTGCTTTATGTCAACGACCTTCCTCAATTCATTACCAACTGAAAAAATACCATGTTTGCTGACGATACCACAATAACAATATCCGGTAAATCCCCTGAGCAGCTCCAAGAAAAAGTTAGATGCACGCTAGGTGAGATGGACACTTGGTGCCAGAGGAACTCTTTGATCTTGAACAAAAGTAAAACAGTTTGCTTGAATTTTCATCTAAAAAAATTGTTCTGAATTCATTCATGTTGGAGCTGAATCTAAACATGATTTCACATTATAAACTCCTTGGAACCTGGCTCGATTCAAATATGACCTTTGATCACCATATCAATCACGTCTGTGGAAATTCAAACAGAGCCTTCTATGCAATCTTCCAAGTGAAGCCTCACTCGGATGAAAACGGGTTGATGAGTCTCTATTTCGCATTCGTGTTTAGCCATTTATCTTACAGAATAATGGCCTGGGGCCTTCAGGGATAAATAGGGTTTTCATAACACAGAAACGAATCATTAGAAAAATCTTTGACCTTAGCTACAACCAAAGCTGTCGTATATCTTCATAGAAAAACATATTCCTATTACTTCTATCTACATCTTGAAATGGGTTACTTTCACAAAAAAACATCTACCAAATTTCACTATCCAGGGGAGCCACCATGGATATGGCACGAGAACAAATAACTTAGAACTACATCCACTTTAAAAAAATCTCCTTTTTACAACTGTGTTACTCTATACAATGCACTACCAATGAACATTAGAGATCAACCCTCTTACAAGGATTCCAAAAGGAGTGTCAAACATTTTTTGATATCCAAGTGTTTTTATAATCGGGATGAATACTTCCCCACAGTTGTATCTGACCACGTCTCCAATCAACCAAGATATCTGTGATTGTCCGAAGATTTACATCTTATGGCCAAAGTATTGAGAAAAGTAATATCTAGTCTAGTCTAGTCAATATTTTTTTATTTATGTTTATAATTGTTAGTTTACTCATTGTCATTTCACATAATTTGTATTTTTACCTCGTATATGTTGTGTACTGTATTTTTGACTTGCCTTTTGTAATATGTATGTAATTCGAGGCCAACTTACTTACTTACTTACTGATATCCCGTCGGTTTGATGACAAGTTCTCTTCTGACAGTTTTTTAGATGACCCCTTGATTGCCTCATGCATGGCGCCTCTTGCCATGTTTTGATGAACTGATTTTGTAGCAGCTCTTCCATGTTTAAGATAGCCATGCTGCTGGATTTTGATACGACTGGGGTCTTTCCTGATCATATCTTCGCTGATCTGTCTTCTTCTTCTTCCCGGAAACACCAGAGTGTCCTGGTACCCATATAAGGCCAATTTTCCTAGTTTTCGATAATAGGGTTTCTACACTCGGGCACCAATTTGTATGCGACCTTATTTGATCCTACCAATAATTGCTGATTTGCTGTCCGAGAAGATGACAATAGGTCCTCGACTACCATTTTCCAAGTTTTTCTGGACGCGGGTATAGCATATACCTAGCCTGGAACACTGAGGCATATTTGCCTAGAAGAACTGAGATTTCTCTGGTTGTTCGTCCTCCGTATACTCCTGTACCGGACATTCTCCCAAATCTCGATCTATCTGTATACGGAGTTGATCTATAGATGGTGGTTCTACCAGGCGCAGCGTCCTCCTATTCTTTGCTTGTGGGAACGGCAATGTTGGGCCCCTTTCTGAAATTCAGAACAGGCAGGGTGCTATCTCTTTCCATCAATAGGATTGGACAGTCATCCTTTGCCTCATTCCGAACAGCGGAGTGTCTATGGTCTGCCTCCATACCGATTCAAAAATTCAAAATTCTCTTTATTTCCATTTTGATCCAACATATTTGTATAAAAATGTTCGATATAGGATGCGTCAGAGGAGACTTGTACTGATGCCTTGTGTATAAATATATATAAAAAAATACTCACAGGTACAGTAACAACAACAGCATACAGAGTTTACATCAATACATGTTGAAACATACTGAAAAATTGGTCTAAGGGGTAATTAACTCTGGGTAACGGATAATTTTTTAATTCTAGTTTGAACTTAGGCATATTGGTGATATTTTTCATTTCGGATGGAAGGTTATTGAATACTTTCATCGACATGGCATGCGGACCATCCATGGAGCTGCTAACACGATATTGTGGGGTGCATAGTTTATTTTTTCTACGAGTATTATAGTTATGGACGTTCTCGTGGGTTTTGTAGTTGTTGATCCTGCTTTTCACATATACCGCGCAGGCTAGGATGTATATTGATATTACTGTTGAAATATCATATTTAATGAAAAGTTCTTTGCACGAATGCCTTCGGGGTACCCTTGCGATTTGGCGAATTATATTTTTTTATGTAATCAGTACCGACTCGATATTTTGCGAGTTTCCCCAACATAAAACACCGTAAGATAATTCAGAGTAGAACTGCCCATAGTACAGCATAAGCAGTGTGGAATCACTTACATGTGGTCTGAGTTTACGAAACAGATAAGAAAGGGAGTCTATGGTTTTACATAATGATTTTGTATGCGCGACCCAGGATAGTTTACAGTCCAGATGGACCCCCAAAAATTGTGCTGTCTGTTTGCTGTATGGTATTTCCATTGCCTGATCTAATTAATATGCTATAATCTAGAGGTTTATTTTTATGTTCGAAGTGAATGATCTGTGATTTTTCATTATTGAAATCTTATCAAAGTATTGAAAAAATCGCCTTATTTTTGAACGGTTATGAACAATACCCTAATATTCGCGTGCGCCTCACAATATTGAAATTGTCACCACATATGCTGCTTAGTGTTGAACGATACAGGTTGCGAGGACAGGAAAGGACAAATTCCACCCCCGGGAAAGAGAGAGTGATGATATAGACTGGAGAATACACATCGCAACGCATCTCCGTTTTGTACACTGAACTTTTCTTGCTGTTTTTATTGTTTAAGTTTTCCATTGGTTACGTATGTCTTGTGCAGAAAATAAAATCATTCTGTTCCCTCAATCAACCGTATCGAACGAAGAAATTTGAAGGCTTGTTTGATAGTAAACTGCATTCAGATTTCCGAATAATTCATTAGTTATTAGAAACCTGCATCCCATCAATAATATTTTAGGTTTTCTTTTTATTTGAACAAAGTCGCATCCACCAACTGGTTATTAGCGACGGAACGTTTCATATGGAATTACATGTAACAATAAGAAGACTAACAAAAAAAAAATATACATTCACCTTTACAGATTATAGAGTATGCCTTTGTCTTTCAGATAGTCTATCAGGTTGTTAGTTTCACAGGATGGTCCTAAAATTAATGACAGGTCATTTGGGATTTTGTGTGTTAGACGATTCACGAAAAATCTTGGACAGTCCACTAGAAAATGTTTCACACTCAGTTGCACATTGCAGTCTTCGCATATTGGCATGACACTATGTTTCATCAAGTTCATTATCACTTGCGTGGATCTTTTGATTGAAATAGGTACTATCGGATTCATGTTTGGTTAGATCTTACGTAGTTTATTTCGGGATGTATGCTTGCCACTTATCGGGTAAACACTTTGTGAAGTATGCTTTGACATCCGACGAAATACACTGTGTGCTTTTTTCGCCATTATCGCTAGTCACTGCTTGACGCGCACTTTTGTCTCCTTCTTCATTTCCCGGGATACCAGTCTATAGTTTTTCCGTTTCTCATTGCTAGATCCAGTTGTGTTTCGATGGTTTGACCCAGAGGATGTTTCGTGAACACGCTCTGAATAGTTTGGATGGAGCTCAGGGAATCCGTCAGGATAACGAATTTTTGGTTGTCTGTGCTATCACTATTTACATATTTGAGTGCTTGGAGTATTGCATATAACTCTGCCGTATGTATACTGCTAAGAGGGGAGAGTTTGTATTGTTTTATATGTGACGATACTACTGCGCATCCCACTCCTTCGATTGATTTGGAAGCATCTGTGAAGATCTTCTCTGGAGCTATGTGATTGGTGGTCAGGATGTTGTTGAGCGCGTTTTTAATAACGTTAGGATTTGTTGGACTTCGTAAATTGTGAGACTTCAGTTGCAGGACAAAATCTCCACTGACCATGGAGGTGGGTGGTCGACCATATCGGGGTAAATGTCAGGGAGAACTAATATTTAGGTTTTCTATCATTATTCGAATTCCTTCATAGAATGGTCTATTGAAGAGAGGTTTGGTCCTGTGATGTGTTAGGTATCTGGTCGTAAATGTGTTATCGTATGACGATTTCCTGTCATTAGCGGCTACTGTAGCGGCATGCGAAAAGCTTAATATATGTCTCCTGATTTGAATATATGTCTCCAGCTCCACTGTGTAGGCTTTGTACAGGTGTTGTTCTATACGCGCCTAGTGCTAATCTGATTGCATTGTTGAAGATGATGTCTAGTGATTTCAGATTTGACTTACAAGCTGGAGAGTATGCAATCGAGCCAAAATCGAGTCTTACCAGACTTCTATATGGGAGTAGAAGTGTTGAGTGATCAGATCCCCAGTTCTTATTTGCTAATGTTTTCAGTAAGTTGAGTCTCTTATTACAGGAAAATACCAGATTTGATAAGTGTTTCTTCCAGTTCAGTTTGTGATCGAAAATCATACCCAGAAATTCAATCGATGCTTTCTGTTCGATGGACTGCTGATATAGTTGAAGCCTTGGAATATGGTTTGTATCCATTCTACTGAATATAACCGCATGTGTTTCAGGCACTGAAAATTGAAATCCTGTGTTTCTAGACCCCAAATCCAAAGATCCCAAGAATTCTTGTAACATCTGTTCCATTGAGCATAGGTTTTTTCCTTTGACGAAAACTACCAAGTCATAAGCATAGAGTCTCGCGTTTACAGGTTTCTTCAGACCGTGTAAGATATCGTTGATAGCTACCATGAATAGGGTTGGACTGATCACTGATCCTTGTGGTGTTCCATTTTCTTGAAAGTATTTTTTTGATAAGGCTAACCTGGAATGATCTGTTGTTCAGGAAGTTTTTTATGAATGCTAGGTAGTTAGTTTCCTTTTATATTCGGTGACTCTAGTTTTTTTAGGATATTGTGTATCCATGCAATATTGAAAGCTCTCTTGAAATCGAAAAATAGGTCATAGCATTTTTTTAGTTGCTAGTGCTTCATGTACGTCGCTTTCTAGATCTATGATGTTGTCGATCGCAGAGCGGTGAGGCCAAAACCCATTCTGTTCAGAGATTATGAGATTTGCCTTTTCGAGTATCCACATGAGCCGTTTATTGATAATTTTTTCTAACATTTTTCCCACAGCACAAGTTAGTGAGATAGGCCTATACGATTCTGGATCACATCGAGTTTTGCCTGGTTAGGTTTTGTTATGTGGTACTTGTATTATTTTTTTGTTGCAATGTGTTAATTTTGTGAATTGTCCTGAATCCATCCACCTATTCACGATTATGTGAAGTTGCTGACGAAACACCCGGTCTATATCAACTCAGATGAGGAAGTTAGAATCAAAGTTTTCGCAAGTTGAAATTTAACTCCTGAGATATCACCTGACGGTGGAATATTATGTGGGAAACTAATGAATGCGGTCTCAAGTAGTGATTTTGCCTCCCTGCTGGGTATATTTCCTCATAATATTGGTTGGGCTCATTCCGCCTCTTCTCGCTACGAACCATAACTCATCTTGCACTAATAATTCGGGTAGTTAAATAGACGTCGGCGACCGATATATAGGTCGAACTCTGGAATTTATAGTTGATAAATATGTTTATCGACATAGCCATTACTCGATATGTTATCTGCAAATGAATTACGAGAGGGTCAGTTTGACTTGGCGATTGCATTTGGGCAACACTTCGTCCAATAACGCAAAGTGACACGCACTAATGGATGTGCTACTGGCGATAATGGCATTTGGTATTGCCCGGTAATGCCCGATATATGTATCTTGAGAATGAAAATTTTCACATGAATAATTGTCTATCGATTGATTGTTGATGCAAAACGATAAACAATAAAAAAAATTGGGAAACAGTCACACAAAGTCGTTTCTACAACGTTTAATCTCTCCAGAAGTTGGGTATCAAAACCAAACTTTTGACAAATACATTTCTTCAAAAGTTGGAATTAACTTCAGTAATTTAGTACAAAATTGGTAAACAACTAAAATAAAATTGTGTTATACAATATAGCGAGAGCTTTGAGGTGAATGAAAATGAGACAGATTAACTATTCAATATTAAGGCACATCCTTGTGTGGAATAGTTGAATTTGGAGGCAGTTTCCCGAGAAAAATACAAGATTAACATAATCAATTTGTTTTTTAACCGACGAAATAAAAAAGGAGGAGCCTATATATTTTTTTTATGCATGATCACGCATAACTTTTTTTATTGGGTAGGGTGTACTTCGATGTTGGTCCCATTTGAATTTGATCGACAAACTGCATTCCTAAGGGTAACAAAATGGAGGATATTGATCGTTCATCCCCTGAATTTTGATGCGTCAACCGATTCTATCAGGCATAACTTTCTAGTGGGTTTTATGATTTGAATGATTCTTTTTTCATTAGATAGGGTAGACCTCATTGTTGATCATATTCTAATTTGAATTGAAATGATCCACCCCTATGGGTAGAAAAATGGGAGATTATTGATTTTCCACTTGTGAACATTGGCACACATATGCAGTTGACATTGAAAGATCCTCCTACATCCGTCACAATAATTACATTCTATGAAAGGATGGAATTAAATACAAAGTGATGGAATCAACTAACCGGAACTTTCAAAAATAATTTATATTATATAACAATAAATAGTTAAAGTACATAATTATATTATTCAACAGTTAATAGTTGAAGTCAGCTAGGTAAGTAAGTATTCTGGAAGTAATAAAAAATTAAGTAGGTAGTAAAAAATAGATTTCAGCAACGAAAAAATTGAAAAATAAAAACTTTTTAGCAAAAAATTAAACCGACGAAAAAATCAACTGAAGAACAAAAACTAAAATAAACCTTCCTAGTTTTAATGATAATTGAGCTTTGAGCTCCTAAACTAATGTGAGTAACTAACTTTGAGTCGGCGCCAAACAAACTAGCAATTGAATCAGGTAAAGCGTAAAATGATGGCAGCAAGATTCACAGCGGCGTTTTAATTACTTCTTCAAAGTAACATAATGATCTTCGATAATTGTTTGTTTGGAGCCAACTCAAAATTAATCACTTACATTAGTTTAGGAGCTCAATTATCATTTTTTCGTCGGTTTAATGTTTTGCTAATTAGTTGCGACCATGAATGGCGTCAATTTTTATAACAAAATGAACGAACCAGTAGACTTCGTGCAAATGACATCATCAAGAAGGTAATGTGGCGACATTTATGATATGGTGTTAAAAGTAATTATTGGGGATTAAAGTTTACTGTATAGTTTAATTTTGAGTAGCAATTCCGATATGGAGTCTGTAGTTAGGTTCGCAAATAGAGCTAGTGAGAACAAAAGTGGAAAAATCAAAATTACATCGTAAATTCGTAGAAACAATCTTTAAACAAGTGGTTTTATCAATTGAGATTCTATGAATTGAAAAATAGTTTGCAGTCAAAATGAATTTGGTCATTGAGAGATGACCAATTTGTATTTTTCATCGTTTGATTATTATGGAAAATTTTACTAATATTTAATAATATTCCTCTATTGCATATCTGTGAATATACTCAACATTGTGGAGACGACTTTGTGAGATTCTTCCCCATTCCATTCTTTGAGAATGGGCTACTTCTTCATTCAGGCTATTGGTTGAAGCTTATTTTTTGCGGAGAAATGCAACACGATCTCTCCAATCAGATAGTTGCATTGAAATACTTCCAGCTGATGAGGATGAAGTGAGAGTCATCACGATACTGACAATTATGAAAAATTGGATGATTCCATAAGATTTTTTAAATAATAAATACCTATCGCCCCAGTACCTGTCATCTAGCACTGAGTGAATATTTTGTCGATTATCTAGCCGAGCTGAATCTTAACAATTCTCCAATATATTGACAGTTGATGGATCCTTCTATACCTATGAGGTCTATTGTCTCACCTTCTGCTACCCAGCCGTTTAGGATGTCTCAACGACTAGAACAGTTCTTCCAGTCCAATGGCTTTTAGAAAGTTCAGGATATCGGATGGCTACAGGTTAGGTAGATATCTACCTCTTCTCTTTTATTGTCTCCGAAGTATCGTGCCTTCGGATTTTGCAGGGTCGTACATTCTGAGAAAATGTTATCAGAGGTTTTGTCCTCTCCCTCGCAAAATCTGCATCCTTCTTCCTCTACTAATCCAAGTTTCTCAAAGTGCCCTCTCAACCGGCGGTGCCCTGTTTGAATTCACGTTAGTATTCTGTGCTTGTGTCATTTGATCTCTTCTGGTTGTGATTTCCCAGTAGTATCTCGGCCTGTATCATTCCCTGTGATTCTATCCAGTATTGGGATCTTTTGTTATTTTCTTCTTCTTCAAGTTCATCGAGTATTGTGCTGGTACTTATTCCACATAAGGGTTCAGGTGTTTCAGTCCCTTTTTCTTCCTAGTACGTCTGCTATTTCATTACCCTCCACTCCAGTGTGTCCCGGAACCCATAGGAGGGTTACAGTGTTATTTTGCCTAGTTTATTCAGATTATCTAGGTACTCCCCAACCATCTTGGAGTTGATTACATGGGAGTTCAGAGCATCAATGGCGGCTTGACTGTCCGACATGATGATAATCTTTTGTCTGCGATAATTTATTTCTATATTAAAAATGCTTGGTGATTTGCCTAGACTTTCGGAGTCCATTTTCTTTTGTTGTGTACTATTTGATGGCACTTATCTTGAGTTTTGGGATGATGTCTTTGTCTTTTGCTACTCAGCTTTGTGTTGAATCATTTCACAATGATAAATTTTTTGTCATCTCATTCTGGGGCATATCCCAGGTTTGGTGGTTTCCAGGGAGAAGTCTGAACTTGCGTTTGGTGGTTTTCTCTCTGGCCATTCTGTATATTGTCCTTATCGCCATACTATATGGCTTAGGATCACCATACTATAAGGCTTAGGATAACTTCCATAGCGGCCGTTGGGCACGTTCTCATTGCACCTGTTATGCATACATAGGGTAGTTTTTGGATTTTGACGTTTATTTCTTGTTGGGAACCAATTTCAATTCCATTAATTCAATGTGTATCATAGTCAACACAATAAACGTTACTTTCTACGTACGTAGGGAATCAAACTTTTTTTCGATGTTGATCGTATTTGGATACCCTATTGTGGAAACTCCGAAGTGGCAGAATTGAGATGAAACGAATATACGTTATGGATCTCACCCTATACAGCAAATGAATGGTACCCTTTGAATTAATCGTTTCATTTCTCACAGTCAAAATATAAAATGAAACAAGCTAAAGAATTATTCCATCAAAGGAAAATAAGAATTTAGTTATTATGTATTTTTTCATAATCTTCAATTTGTATAGATTTCTCTATTATTATATATTGTTGGAAATCGTGATTTAGATTTTGGTAAGAGTTTATTCTTTTTTTTAATAATAATATGTATTCATCAGCAGAGTAAAACAATGAGTACAGTGACTTTACTATCTTTGTTCAATTGAATTCGAATAAAGTTGAAATTAAATTTCACATAAGAATCATTATACAAATCTGTGAATGAGATGAGTTGACACTAAGTGTTACATTACTGTTGTGATGAATAATTCGCAGAGTGAACCATGGAAGAAACTTGTGCACGGGCCACTATGCGACATTATGTCTATATAACGTATTTATATATTGATATACAGGGTGTCCCATATAAAACTTCGCGGGCAAATATCTGGGAAATGGAAGATGATATCCATATTTCGTGAAAGCAGATGATCTTGATGTCAAAGGGTCCTCTTATTTACGGAGAGATCCATCACTAGGCGACATCCGTTGGGGCGTCGCGACACCGACGCCAATTTTTTCAAATGACATCTCAGATTTTTCAATGTTTCTTGCGATTCTGCATCAAATTCTGAATTCAGCCATATAGCAAACTCATAGATTCACTTGAATACTGATGAAAAACAGCAACTTTATTGCATATGATGAAGAGGGCCATGAATATGTCAAAATAAATGCAATATACGAGAATTCATCGATCTGTCAGAAAACCTGTCAGATTTTAGGAGGGTGTATCCAGTTTTGTGTTTTTTTCGTAAAATTGAAAAATGGTTAAATTTTCAAATGCAGAAAAGTTGGATATGATATGTATGTTATATCTCACTTTTCACTAAAGACTTTTTAAAAACAATTGCTACTTCAAAAAGGAGTATAGTAGACTCCTTTGGACTTTATTTGGAAAATATAATGATACAATTAAAACTACTCGACTGAGTGTCTGAAAAACAACTAGTTACTAATGATGCCTCGCAGGGCTATTTATAATGTTAGATAAATGGTGACGCTGCTTAGACCAGCGAAATATTATATGTAGTCAGTTCCTGAGAGCGGACGTGATGACCCTGGGAAGATAGCAAGTCAGCAGTTTCCTGGAAGGTAACCTGATACTCCTGGGATAGCCACTAGTTATCTTGCATATAACAGCTCCCTTCATAAAGAAAAAGTTGATGCCATGCAGCAACTTTTAGGGTTATGGTGATCATGCATCTCCTTCCAGATGGATGGATTCTTCCTGCATTTCTTCATGAAAACTTGGTCTTTTTTTTGGGAACATGCTGGAGATTCTTCTCAACGGTTTTGAGTGGTCTGTGCGGTGGATGCGGTGAATCGTCAGGTCCTGTCAGAGCCAGTCCTGTCGTTCTCTTTCTACACTTGCAGAATAGGTAGAGTGCCAACAGGGATAAGACGAGTGAGATGGTGAAGAAGGTGAACCATGATATGTTCTTCTCGACGAAAGGTTGTTGAATCAGGTCATCTAGGCTTTTGAATATGAGTCAAGCTTGTGTTTGGCAACGTCAAGTCATCTACATTCAGATCGTTCAATTTGAGGGGCTTCAGTTTCGGCAGTTTCGATTTTTCTGGAATATCCACACAACACTCGTATGGTATTACAACTGGATGGGTGCCGTGGGTGACGTTCGATGTTTTCGATCCTTGAGAATTTGCCTGGATCTTTGTTATTCAATAAAGCACTACATTCAATCTGGAGTTTCACGATTGAATTTTTATAAATAATTTCAGTCTTAGTGTTCATATTGGGACAATTCACGGTCACTTGTAAAGGTTCAGAAAGGATCACTAGCCATAGATTGGTTTCGAGTTTTTGAATGTTATAACCTTGGCTAAAATCAAAAGAACTTTGACAGTTTCGTGGAATGTTTTTGAAACTTTTGAAAATTTGGGCTTCACAAATGGAGTTATAGTCTATTGGATATGCGAACATATCGGAGCACAATTCAGTTCTATGAAAAAGCGGTTTACACGTTTTCAAGTCTGTCACAGGTATGAACATTAAAGAATCATCATCTTTCGCGATGAACTTTTGAGAAATCGAGAGAATGTGATGGAGGCCAGTTCTATTATCATATATTGGAATTGGGTACAGTTGGTACAGGTGTAAATTTGTGGTTCTGTAAGAGGAATTTTTAGGATAAAGACTAGGTTCGAGTTGGTTTGGAACGCTTCTAATTCTATGATTTCAAGGTATTGTGCTATTTTGGAAAGTTTTGGTTGGAGTGGAGATTGTTTTCCGTAGGTTTGAAATTTCCTGTAAGGCGGTAATCAAATGATCGGGTGTAATGATTGAAGAATGAATTATATTCAAACGTGCAAAGGTAATTGAATCTAACATATCATCAATATTTTCTTCGAGGAATAGAAAGCTTTCCATTAGTTTTCGCAGATATTGATAAATTTCAGTTTTGTTTCAACGTGACTAATTCTATCGCTCCATCGATTGATAGTATTTTCTATAATTTTAATATCCTCATTGAAAGTCTTTTCATCGACTTGCAATTTGCGAATGGTGGTATTGAAATTTTGGATAACTGATGTGTTACTGAAATTTGGTTCTTTAATAAGTTCTCCAATTGGTGTTCATCGTTATTCAACCTATTTATACAGTTGGTATAGTATTCGCCGTCAGCAGCATCTAAATTGCCGGTGATTGTTTTGAATATACTTCCTATACCGTCGATCAGGCCTCTTTATATCGTTTAGTATCTGAAATAGTTTCTCCCAATTTCTGTTCAATAGAATTTGAAATTTGGGTGAGAGCTGATATGGGTTTTACCTCGGATCGAAATTCGTTCATTCTATATCCTGTGAATTGTATTGTGTTTACGAGAGTTTCTAGAATTCTACGGTTATTTTCGTAAGCTTTTTTTGAATACGGAAATGTCTTTATTTACAAGTATAGTCCATTTATCGTTAGTGAGTACGATATTTCCATTTTCATGGTAATATACGCCGATTGTATTATTTATTGGTTTGATTTGGTATTGAGACTCTGACGTCCGACCAGCAGCAGCAACCTGAAAATAAATTAATCTTCAGTATACGGCTTCATGCGATCGAAGTTAACTTTTGATCTTTGATTGGTTCGAGGATTCAGAATATCGGGAATTTAGAAGAATTTGTTCTATTATGAAAGGACCATTGAATTTGTTGTGTAATTTATTCTTTATTTGGGATTCCTTGACATACTTTGTCCATTACTTTATATTCTGGGGTTTCCTTTTTTATGTTGCGATCAAAACGGACTTTGGCTTTTTCTTTTTGTTTTAGGGTACGTTCGCGGGCAATTTTATAGAAGTGAGAAATTTTATTATTTGGGTCTCGTATATACTTGGTGATTAACTGTTCTTGATTGTAGAGAGTTTCGGGTGGTCTACTGGCTGTGTGACCAAAGACTAGTTCGTGGGGAGTAAACCCATGTGTTTTATTCACAGAGTTATTATAGCAAATAACTGCGTATGGGAGGATATTGAATGGATGTTCGTTGGGATGTTCGGCCATATGTATCCGAATCATTTCGAGAAGGGTTGCGTGAAATCGTTCGACTGAACCGTTTGATTGTGGGTGATGCACACTGGAATATGTGAGTTTAATGTCATAGAGAACACAAAGGTCTCTAAGGGTGGCATTGTCAAATTCTCTGCCGTAGTCGCAGTGAATTCTCAGAGGTGTTCCAAAATGTTGAAAATATAGGAGTAGGGTATTAACTATACTTCGTGCGTTTTGTCGTCTAATGTGTAAACTTGCGTGAATTTCGTTAGTTCGTCTCGTATGCTCAGTGCGTAATTTTTCGTTGGAATTTCTACTATGTCTATGTTGATTCTTTCGAATGGTGTTCTAGGGTTTCGGTTATGACGAGGGTTGTCGAGGTTTTTCTATATATTTTAGTTCTTTGGCAAATTTGGCATGTTTTATATAATTCTCAATACTTTTCGTGAGTCCCGGCCAATTGTATTTTCTTTAATTCTTCTAATGGTTTCATTGATGCCTCTATGGAGGTTGTTGTTTCCATTGTGGTATTGGTCGATTATTATTGGAATTTGGTCTGGGTTTGGATTAGTTATCAAATTTTGGCATACCTTGAATTTAATTTCTTTTTCTGAGAAAATGAAACAAAGTATCTCAAGAATCGGGAGTTCTAAGTTATTCTCAACGCAATAGGTGTTCGAGAGATCGATTTCGTTTTGATGTCTATACAGGGTTAGAAATAAATGTTCTACTACTGTATCAACGTCAAATGGTAGAGGACAATATAGTATTTTCGATTTTTGATCGTTTTACTCGATACGATATTGATTTTTAAATTCCTAAAGTCATAATTCTGTTCGAATATATCGTCGAAGATTTTGTAATGAAAATCTTTGAGGTTCTTTTGTTGTGGGAATATTAAAATGTGTTTGTTTTCTTTGTCAAGTAAATTTGGGAGTTCGAGTATTGAACTTTCGAGTAGTCAAGGAGTGATTTCGTTTGATATAAATTTATGAATGTTCGGAATTCTTGTTCGATATGTTCAGCAGAAAATGTTTCTTGTTGATTTTCGGGTTTCTCTGTTTCAGAAATATTTTTTGTGTCAGGTGGTTCTTCTTTCAGTTCTGGTTTAGGTTCGTGCTGTTCTTCTTCACTGTCGCTAATTGTTTGTATGTCAGAGTCTTCGTTTGCGGGTAATATCAATGTACAGGGAGAGAAATATTTTGTAATGAGTTCAGTTTCTTCTTCGTTCAGATGTTCCAAACGAAGTTGACTTTGAATTTCAAAATTTCTGTCTGTCTGTGTGTCAGAATTTTCATTTTCGTTGAAATTATTAATAGAGTAATTTTGAATTGGTTCGATTTTAATATCGGAAAAATTGATAGTTTTTGACATTGCATTAGCATTAATCACAGGGGTGAGAAATTCTCCTTTATGATTGATTTTCACTAATGCATTGGGTAATCTAACATTTTCTTTCACTTGGGCTAACAGTATAGCTTCGGTGTTCAGTAGGTTACATTTTAGTTTGGAAATCTGTTCCATACGGGGTTCGATAGAAATTGTATTCGGTATGTTGTTCATGGACGTTTCAACTACATTTTCAGAGGGGTTCTCAGAGTCCGTTACTTTGATCAGGGGAATCGTTTTGAAGTCGGTTATAAGTTGCTTATTTTTCAAATCGACAATACAATGATAGTGTTCCAAGAAATCGGATCCTAGGAGACCGTCGAAATCTATATCTAAATTGTAAATGAATACTTTATGAGGATTACCTATACAAAAGGGTATCATTACTGATTCAGAAATGATAATTTTTTGATCTGTGATACCTGTATCACCACATTTTCATAGGATCTATTAGAATAATTTTGAACTGTTTTGGCTTGAAGATTGATAGACCAGCTCGGTATCGATAAGTATTTTATAGGTATTGGTTGCGTCCATGATATAATACAAGTTTTGGAATTGATTGTGAGTGATTTAGTTATAGGAACATTTGTTCGGGGAAGTTCAAGTTTGGGTTGAGATTGTCTGATATATTCAGGGCTTGCACTTGGGCTTGGAGCTCTGAAGTGGGATCTATCGATTGATTGATCGGTGGATCGAAAGATATTGGGCCTATTGGAAAATCCTGAAATTTTTTCGTATTGATTCGGTTGGATTTCCGAATATCCAAAATCATACTGATCATTAGTATGATCGGAAATATTTGACTGGTGTTCCTGATAATTATCGGTATAACTTTCAGCACCAAAATTTTGGGAATCTTGATAATCATCTGTGTAATTATCGTTTGTGGAATATTGGTATTCTTGATAATTATCGGTATAATTATCAGCACTGGGGTTTCGTGTATTCAGGTGGTGAGTTCGCTGAGAACTGAATTTGTTAAAATTCGGGTTTTGTTGGATGGCTGAAGGCCTTTGTTGATTGAAATTAGGATTTGGCCTAATTATTGGTGGTCTGAATTGGGATTGATTCTGATTGTTCGATTGATTTGGTTGATTTGATTGATTCGGTTGATTTGATTGATTTGTTTGATTAGGTCTGAAGTTTTGATAGAATCTAGGATTCTGTTGGAAGTTCGTATTTTGTTGGAAAATTTGGCCTTTGGAAATTTTTTTTGCGGTTGTTGAGATTGTCTTGTACGACATTCATTTAAAACATGCCTTGACGTTTACAGTGGGAGCAAAATTTCTGTTGATTGGGATTTGAATTCATTTTCTCGGTTGGTTAGAATGCGTATTTGGGTTTCTATTCAATATAGATTTCTGCTGTTGAAAATAATTCAATTGCATTTCCTTCGTACTCTCTGTGTTGCAGTTAGTATGTCCGTAGGGTTACTTGCTCTAATAAGTTGTCAATTTGAGGTTCTAAACCAGCCAAAAGACTATTCAATGTCATGGTTTCAATGAGTGAACTTTGAGATGTTTTTTGATCGGGAGTGAGATTTTGTTTCTGAATTGTAGCGTGCATTTTTGCATTATGTGTTTGTAATCTATTTATGAAAGTCAGAG
The DNA here is from genome assembly GCA_018342105.1 of Gonioctena quinquepunctata. Lineage (NCBI taxonomy): Eukaryota > Metazoa > Arthropoda > Insecta > Coleoptera > Chrysomelidae > Gonioctena > Gonioctena quinquepunctata. Next base: position 209,184 of record JAFIRS010001987.1, read on the forward strand.
GTGATTCGCCAGGTAGTTGGTGAATTCTTTGGAGATCTTGTATCAATGAAGTTAAATCACGAGTATCACCAAAATATTGATTCAAAAGTAACTTAATTTCATCCCAGGTTTGGGGATTTCGAGAACTTATTAATTCTGCCGCTTTCCCTTTTAATTTATTTTTGATGTGCAAGATTACCAATGTTCTTTGATTTGTATGGCCATAGGTAAGATGTTACACGCATGGATGAAAGTATTTAAAAATATTTGATCACCGTCATACTCCGGAATTATTGAAAATATTTCATTTAATCTATAGGGTTCAACTTCAGTTGTGGTATTTGGAGGCGTTGTAGGCATAGTGGATGAGTTGATAATAGAACTGGTTCAAATTGAAATCAATTGAATATTGAAAATAAACGAGATGATTCTTATATTTTCTTACCAAAGAATGTCCATGCGGAGGATGCAATCCGGCTTCACAAGCGTTGCTCCGAAGGAAGTTAGCGTTCGCGTGTTCTTCTTTCGTTGAAGAGACCGTCCTTCCGTGGTCCTTTGGTGTTGTTTGTTGCTTGAAGTGTCCAATGAGCTTCGTGCAGGTTCTTTTTCCTTTGAAGGATTGGGATCCACCTCCTTCGGTTAGGTTTTCCGTGTTCCGCAGGAGTTGAAGGATCCTACAGCGACTGCGCCAATTGTTATATCTCACTTTTCACTAAAGACTTTTTAAAAACAATTGCTACTTCAAAAAGGAGTATAGTAGACTCCTTTGGACTTTATTTGGAAAATATAATGATACAATTAAAACTACTCGACTGAGTGTCTGAAAAACAACTAGTTACTAATGATGCCTCGCAGGGCTATTTATAATGTTAGATAAATGGTGACGCTGCTTAGACCAGCGAAATATTATATGTAGTCAGTTCCTGAGAGCGGACGTGATGACCCTGGGAAGATAGCAAGTCAGCAGTTTCCTGGAAGGTAACCTGATACTCCTGGGATAGCCACTAGTTATCTTGCATATAACATGTATTTATGGCGAAGCAAGGAAGAATAAAAAAGAAGCAGTGGGAATATACGCTAATCGGTACCCCGACAGAAGATTACCGTCGGACAAAACATTCACCAGCTTAGCCAAATATTTGGCACAAAACGGATTTTTCAATGAAAAGAAGCCAAAAAAATAAAAAAACGCCTACAGATGATGATCACACTCTTGCAGTGCTAGGTCAAATGGTATTGAAACCACATAGTTCTACCAGACAAGTAGCAATGGATTGTGATATTTCGAAATCGTCAATACAACGTATTTTGTAGAAAAACAAATTCGATCCCTACAACATACATCTGGACTACAGCCAGGTAATAATTTTTATTGTTCATAACTATAATTTATTCCCAAATTTAGGGGAAGCTGATAGGAGATTGAACTTCATTGCATGGTTGTCCACCCGTATTCATGATGATGATCAGTTTCTGAACAAAATATTATGGAGTGATGAAAGCCGTTTCCATAACAACGGTATTATAAACAAACATAATTGTCACTATTGGTCTAACGTGAACCCTCATTGGATTCAAGAAACGAGATATCAGTCTGTATGGGGAGTTAATATTTGGTGCGGAATCATTGATGGTTATTCGATAGGACCTCATTTTTACAAAGGAAATTTCAATGGAGAGAGGTATAGTTTAACCATTTTCAATTTCAGAAGCTCTTTCTATAGGGAGCAAATCAAAAACTCACTTCGCTAACACGAGCGTATATGCGAAGAAACGGAACGAAAAATAATCTGTACTATTCGTAAACATTTTCCGTCGGCAAACCGAAGATCAAAAGAGCCGATAGTCACCGTGGGTTTGAGTGACAGCTGTTTGAGTGACCGCAAGCCAATGATAATGCTTGTAGGTGTGTCTATACGTTGAGACCAGTCATATACATGTTTCTGGAGGTCTGAATACATGGAAGTCAGTAGCCTCTCTGGTCTGGGATCGAAATATGTTTTGAAATATTTTATGGTTGTGATGTGTTTTGTTGGAAAATATGGCTTTTTTTGCCACCATGTGAAAATGAAATTATAATGATCCGATTGCCTATTAAAACATCCTTCCTCTATTAAAGCATATTTTTTTTGTTTTGACGTATTTTGAAAATATTTGAATATCTAAATGAAATTAGTCACCTCCGCCTCTGCTGCTCCAAGGATTCCGCCTCAAGACTGAGAAACTTGTTTTTCATGCTTCTGCAGTTGATAATGGATGAACTATACTTGCCTTTCCTCCAACAGGTGTTACCGAATCTCTTGGAAAATTTACCAATACAAACTCGACTGGGTATGTGGTTTCAACAAGATGGGGCACCTCCGCATAATAATAGAATAATTACCCAATATTTGGATGACACTTTTGATGATAAATTATTCGGAAATAAGGATCCCACACCATGGCCAGCTCAAAGACCAGATATGACTCCACTGGATTTCTCTTTGTGGGGATATATTGAAGATTTACGAATAAAACTGTATTCATTATTGTGTGTCATATTATGGTTATTTTTATAATGAACTTCAATATGTATTGTGAACTCATATGTATTTTTAGCCCTGAAGAAGACGATAAATATACGTCGAAACGTCGGATTTTTTTAAATTTGGACCACTTTTATTGTCCCAAATCTCCAATAAACTTGAAGGACGCAATTTCTACATACTTATTATATTGATAAAACAATTGAATGTGCTCGTCTAAAATCACAGATTCGATATAAAGTATTGATGAATGGGATAAATAGTCTAATCAACAAGTTCAAAAACGTGTTAAATAGATACAAAGCTCCTAAAAATATGAGCGATAGCTCATTCGATTCGGAATGACGTCTAGAAGAATGTTTTTCAAGGGTTTTAGCACGTAAAAAATTGCGATTGTTATTTACAAAATAAGATTAAAAAAAGAAGGTGTTTAGTTTTTGTTAATAATTTCTAAAATAATGATATTTAAGGAATTATGAAAAAAGATCCTGAAAGAGGAGGAAATTTCCAATAATCCGGAACTCTATCTCTATTATCTATAGAAAAAATTTAACGCTGAAAATAGGGCTCCGCGAGGTCGTTACGGCATTGGCGCAACGCTAAAAAGCCGTTATATCACCTAAAATAATTTTTTTATAGTATTGAATAACAATTTAAAAATTTAAATAAATCATGGTGTAATCTAGACACTTAAACGAAAAAAACCTTGATAAAAAAAATTTTCATGTCGATTTTTCAAAAAGTTACACCATTGTTAATTAACTAACTTTTTTCCAATCTCTGTTTTTATAAATTACGGCATAAAAGTTTGAATAATTGGTCTATAAAATTTTTGCTCCGTGGAGCTCTTTTCATTTAGGTACTCAATAAAGCAATGCAAAAAAAAATTATTAAGTTTATTATTTTGTTAATTATAATTTTTTTAAATTAACAAAAAATGAAATTTCTGAAAAATGTTATCAAAAAATTTTTTTTTGTAATATCTTATTATTGCTGTATTTCATCTATATAGGTATTAATTAACATTGGAAAAAAAATATTTACGTCATTTGTTAAGAAATTGTTTATAAACAAACAGACTATCTTGGGATTAAAAAAAAATTCTCAAATTTTTTTTTTTATTGTTTATAATCGTTTTTTTATATTTCAATTGTTTAAATAATTAGTTAAGAAAATATGTTATTTCCAAAAATCATCATCGACCTTTTTCAATAAATAACAGGGAAATATTTTTTTTTTCATAATAATTTATTTTTATTAACTTAAAATTTTTATAAACAAATAAAACCTTTTTTTCAAAAACTTTAGAAGATAAAAAAACAATTTGTATAACAATATAGAAAATTATTTTTTTGTATTTTTTATTATTTATTATTATTATTATTATTTTTCATTTTTTCTATACTTTGTTATACATAGTTGTTTTTGTAATTTTTTGAAGTTTCCGAAAAAAAATTTAAATTAATATTATTTGTTTATAACAAATTGTTAAATTAATAAACAATGAAATTATTTATAAAAAAAATTTATTCCTCTGTTAATTCATTGAAAAAGATCAATAATGATTTTCAAGAATGAAATAATTTCTCAACTAATTATTTAAACAATTGAAATATAAAAAAAAAGATTATAAACAATAACAAAAAATTATTTGGGAATTTTTTTTTTCAAATCATAATTTTACAGTGAGATGGTAGGAAATTTTTTTTTTTAAACCCAAAAAGTTTTTGTTTAAAAAATTTAAAAAATTTTTTTAAAAAAAAAATTTTTTGATAACATTTGTCAAAAATTTCATTTTTTGTTGATTTAAAAAAAATATAATTAACAAAATAATAAACTTTATTAAAAAATTTTTGCATTGATTCATTGAGTACCTAAATGAAAAGAGCTCCACGGAGCGAAAATTTTATAGACCAATTATTTAAACTTTCATGTCGTAATTTATAAAAACAGAGATTGGAAAAAAATTAGTTTATTAACAATGATTTAACTTTTTGAAAAATCGACATGAGAATTTTTTTTCAGCAAGGTTTTTTCGTTCGTGTCTAGATTACACCATAATTCATTTGAATTTTTAAATTGTTATTGAATACTATAAAAAAATTATTTTAGGTGATATAATGGCTTTTTAGACGGTGCACCTATGCCGTAACGACCTCGCGGAGCCCTATATTCAGCGTTGAAAAAAATTATAAATGATAGAGTAAGAGTTTAATTGGAAATTTCCTCCTCTTTCAGGATCTTCTTTCATAATTCTTAAATATCATTATTTTAGAAATTATTAACACAAAACGAAATACCTTCTTTTTTAATCTAATTTTGTTAATAACAAGCGCAATTTTTTACGTGCTAATAAACCCTTAAAAACATTTTTCTAGACGTCATTCCGAATTGAATGAGCTATCGCTCATATTTTTAGGAGCTTTATATCTATTTAACACGTTTTTGAACTTGTTGATTAGACTAAAAATATGATCCGGAATAACTACTCATTAGAAGACTGAGATGGAGTCCTATAGTATTCAGTTCCAATGATGATATACCAAAAAGGTAATTACAATACAAACTTGTTGAACGTGACCCATTTGGATTTGTGAGGATGAGAACTAAATACTGTTTTTTACTTGAACCAATGAAATTCAAGATTCAGTTTGCAAAAGCTCCGTGAAAGTCATACAAATCCTGTAATCAGCAGAGGCTACGTTAATCCCTGTTTGAAGCACCTCGGAGCATAATTGAGTTCCGCAAAGGTTAATTAGTTTTAATGTAGAGTTTGAATGTATTCAGTTCTGTTTAATTTCATTGTTCGGATAACATTCCATATACCGAGAATGAATCCAAAGACCTCCAGATGTAATTTGGAAGGGGATATTGTTTGCCATTACAACTATGTTCCCCAATATCGAAAACAATGAAGCTACTGTTTCAAAAAAGGGAACGCGATCTGTTACTCTGCATAGTATAAGTCATTTAATATAATCACCAATTTGAATCGATTACCATTTCGAACAGAAATGCAGAATATCGAACTGGACAAACATTTGCGTTTTCACTAATGTTCCGCGAATAATTGATACACTACAAAGGTCTGTTGAAACTATTTTTGAAAAGTATGAATCATATAAAATACGGAATATTTTTATTTTTTTATTTTCTATCTTCAGTTTTTACTGCTGCGAAAAAATAAATGATGACCATTAAAAAATAAATCCCATGTTTCCAAATTCGCCAAAAACTCACAGTTTACTTAAAAAATATTTGTTTTGTTTTCCATGTCTCCAAATAGATGACTTTCCAATCAGTGTGGGGTTCATAATAATAATGATAGTTTTATTACCCACCTTGTAATACAGTAAAATATGTATATACAGTGTCCGGCAGAAAGTACGCATCAAATGGGAAATTCTTTTATTGATAAATTTTGACAAATATCGATACGTGCAATCGCTTCTGCATGAATAGAAACCCCAAAAGAGGTTGTACAGTGCCGTTCGTCTTTTCATGTTTGGCGGGAAATATTTTTTTTTTAAAATGTCTCAAAACACATTTATTTAAAAAAATATTGAAAAATGTTAGTCGGAAGATTGTAAAATTTAAAGTATGTAGAAGTTTTGAAAAAATCTGAGATAAATTAATACAAAAAAATTATTTGCTATAAAAAAATCAATTTGGAAAAATACATTTTTAACAAAGAAACTCATCAGTAAAGCCAACAGTCATATTTTAAATAATATTTTGTGAAGGTTCGCAAGCATTTTTCTATTTTATTCGGAGAAAATTTAAAATCTGTGAATGTGAATGTGAATGTGGCGGTTTTTGGGGTCGAATATTATGATTTTTTTGTAAAAATTGAGAAATTTAAGATGGCGGCCGAGTTTTGGGATTATGGTCTGATTCTATTCAAATTTGGTATGTGGCGGTTTTTGGGGTCGAATATTATGATTCTTTTGTGAAAATTGAAATTCAAAGGTTTTGATTAGGTCTGATTCTATTCAAAATTGGTATGGGGGGTTTTTGGGGTATAGATTATGATTACCTTATTTGATAAGATTATTCCATTTTTTAATTTGCAAAAAAATAAAAATAATAGTTTAAAAAAATACTAAAAAAACACGCTTTCATGAATAAACCACATTAAAAAGTAGGAAATAAATAATAGTTTAAAAAACTGAAAAACACGCTTCTATAGAAAACCAGACTAAAAAAATTGAAAATAAGAAAAATATTTATTTTATTTAAAAAATAGCGTGAGGTGCATGGTACCAATAATCATATAGTACATTACACACCGAGGCGATACCATGCACCCCACGCTTTTGTTTAAATAAAATAATTTTTTTCTTATTTTCTATTTTTTTAGTCTGGTTTTCTATAAAAGCGTGTTTTTCAGTTTTTTTAACTATTATTTATTATATAATTTGGTTCTGCCGACCTACAGAGTCGCTGTTTCGTTTTCAATGGCCCACTCTGTATCTGGATAAACATATTTCTGTTTTTGTATACTTTTGAGAGTGTTTGCAGTTTGACGTTCACTTGTGACTCGCTAGCTATGTTTATCATGAATTCCCATCGAGGAATAGCATTCCCATAGTTTGTTTGTTTATAGGTTGTAGACGATGTCGGTGAAGAAAATCCTTCGTAACAATCATATTCCATTTGCAAACCATTTCAAATAGATTTGATACATATTTCTTTGTTGATCCCTCACTATTATTCGAGAACGTTATTCGATATATTGCATCCGCTAAACACTCGACATAATTTAAACATTCGCCGTCAAATACTGTTTACTGTTCCCACATACTAAAGAAATAAATGGACGTTATTTCTCCTACAATGTCGCTATTTGTACCAATGATATTTTTAAACTAGAGAGTACATTTCTAGAATCACCTCGAACAGCATTCCGTTTGAAATTCAAACAATATATACTTAATGCCTTCTGAACTCATGACTAGCTGTCATGTGTCTGTCTGTCTGTAATCAAATTTTGCAAGTTAAACCTCTAATCGTCCAATTGATTTGAAATTTGGCAGGTGTACATAATTCCGGTGACAATGCATTATGAAGTTTTTGTTAGAAAAAAAAACGAAATGGCGTCTCCAATATGGCGGACAATTTTTGTGATTATGGTCCGATTCTATTCAAATTGGTATCTAGGGGGTTTTCAAAGTCGGAGATTATGATTTTTTGTCGAAGTTCAAAAATAAATCAGATAAAAATTACTCAACTAGTTATTTAAACATCATAATAACAAAAAAATTAAAAATAAGTAAACGAAAATGAAATAATTCAAAAACAAGCTTTTATTAGTTGTTGATAAAAAAAGCAGAACTAAGAAGTTGAAAAAATAAATTATAAAAAAAAATTCAAAGACAAGCTTTTATGTATTAATTTTGTTCATTGTTTGATCTAGGTTATTCTGTGAGTAACAGATTCAAAAGCTTGCCGCAGATACAAAATAGGTAATCTTGCCCGGCAAGATCTTGAATCTGTTACTCACAGAATAAACTAGATGAAACGATGAAAGACATTATTTTTTCTTTTTTAGTGCATTTGTGTAAACTAGATGAAACGATGAAATAATTTTTTTTTGTTTTTAGTGCATTTGTATAAATGAAAGATTGTCTTCCATTTTTTTATAATTTTTATTTTTAACTCTTCTTTGAATTCACTATGAAGCTTGAGATCGAATGAGTCATTACGTTGTTGAACCATATTTTTTTATCTCTTTGGCCGTGATGGAAGAACAGAAACAGTATCAGCTGTTATCTGAATCAATGTGCCTCCGATTGATGTTTTTTGGTTTAATTATTATTCATACAGTGACCGGAAGAATGTACGCATCATATGGAAAAATTTTCATTAATAAATTTTGACAAATATCAATACGTGCAATCGCTTCTGTATCGAACGGAACCTGAAAGGACGTGTACAGTGCCATTCATCTTTACGTGTTTCGCGGGAAATTAAAAAAATGTAAAAACTATGTCTCAAAACACACTCATTTGTAAAAAAATCGAAAAATGTTATTCGGAAAAGTTGTTCAGAAAGACATTTATTAGCTGTACATATTTTAATAAAAAAATTTTAATTGGAAATTTAAAAAATCCGAATATTTCTATTTCATTCATAAAAAATTTGAAATCTGTGAATTTGCCATGTGTTCAGCTGCTTCATAAGAGGTCACTGAAATACCTTCAAGACATTGTAATCTCGATACTGATTATTATTAATGAAGGATTAGGTATCTACACAATTATAATTTGAAGTTTTCATTAAAACAAAAAATGGATTTGATTTTTGACATCACAAGAACTTAAAAAAATTTTTACTTTGTATTTTCAAACATTTTATAAAAAAATTAGAAGCCGAAATAACTATAAACCAATCAATTGAATTGTTATACATACATACTCGAAACTTTGTAATTGTCCATCACTCGGCATGTCTACCCTGACGTTCAATACATGTAGTTGTTCGGGATTTCATTTCTCTGGACCCATTTCGCAGCATAGACCAGTGCTGAAGCCTTTGAAAATGGTAAAAAGTTGAAAAAATACAATGAAAGTAGGATGAAACCCTTCGGAAAAGGAAGAGAATATAACAAAAATGAAAGGAAAAATAATTTACGGGCGATCTGAGGTCGGGAAGTGGAAGGGGGTGAGTTTTCAAGGGTAAAAAACGGTTTATCTCGATTTCCGGCAAAACTACAAGTCCTATGGAGAAAAGAAAAGTTGTAGGTAAAGGGAAGATCTACAGCTTTTGTTTCCACTCTTTTCTCACATCACATCAAAATTTATGTGAAAAATTCAAATAACTAAGTTTTTGGTTTTTTATTTTTATCTTCTACAACAATTTTGTTTTTTACTAAATCTGGAGAAAACCTCCTTTTCTATGTTCCGAATACACTGTAATTTTTTTGATTTGAAATATTGATTTTTTCAACTTATTTTGACTTGATATCGAAAAAGCACCCTGATTTTCAATCGAAAATTCTCCCGTCAAAATATCAGCTTTTTAAAAAAAGTCGGGGAGCTTTTTGTTCGTTGAAATCTCTACTTTCTGATGGTATGAGAAAAAGTATATTACTATGACAGAAAATGCAAAGAAACGAAAAAAACTCGAATCCGAATTTAATAAGACATCTACAATATTTTGAGAAAGTTGTAGAATCTTCTTCAAATTATATGCGTAGATGCCTATTTATTGCTATTTTAAGATAACTTATATACCTGAGTGACCTACGGAAAATTTTAGCCCATCAAAAGGTATTTCATAGAGAAGTGGGGAAGCGGCTAGGAGGGTCTGGACCTTACTACCTGTTATTTCTTTGCATTTTCTGAGAACATTTACCATAGTAAAGTAGAGATTTCAACGAACAACTTTTTTAAAAAACCTGATATTTTGACGGTAGAATTTCTGATTGAAAATAAGGGTGTTTTTCGATATTAAGTCAAAATAAGGTGGAAAAATGAATATTTTAAATTAAGAAAATTACAGTGTGTTTGGACATAAAAAAGTAAGTTTCCACCATATGTCGTGATTTTTTTTTGTGAAAGGTAAAAATAAAAAATTAAAAACTTGGTTATTTGAATTTTTCACCCGTAAATTATTTTTCCTTTCAATTTTGTTATATTCTCTTCCTTTTCCAATGAGTTTCATTCTACTATAATTTTTCTTTGTTTCAAAAATTATCGACCCTGGTCTCTAGCATTTGTGGTGTAATGTTATTAATACATTGTCGTATTACTTCAAAATGGTCGATATTATGAAATGGCCGATGTTTGCAAACCTTACTTTCGAGGTACCCTCATAAAAATAAATCCAAGTGCGTCAAATCTGGGAATCTTGCAGGCCACGGGTTTTCTGAATATCGTCCTACCCATTTGTGAGGAAAGTGTTCGTCAAGCCACGCTCTGACTTCAAGGGTACGATGTATTGACGCGCCGTCTCATTGGAAAAACATATCATTTCTTCTTTCCAGCGGTAATCCATGTATGAAATGAAAAAATTCGTTATTTAAAAACTCTAAATAATTTCGTGAATTGAGGTTGCCCCTAAAAATGTAATCGAATCTAATATGACGCACCAAACATACCTTTTGAAGAAAAAAAAACTTTGTACCTCTATTATCAAATTTGGGTTTTTCATCAGCCCACCATCTACAGTTTGGGAACTGACAGTACCGTTTGATGTAAAAATCACCTCATCAGTTGATAAAATTTTGTAAGAAAATTTTGGCATTCTTCAGTCATGCCTTGGATCCAAAATGAAAAAACTTAGTGGGAATCGAAATCTCCATCAACTAAGGTGTGGGTGAATTCTGGTTTGTATGCACGGAATTTATTATTCTCAAACTTCTTCTTATGGATTTTTCAGATATACCAGTTTTTTCCTGCCTCTCCGATAGTGCCATGTGTGGACTTTCTGTGACCGATAACAGAACATTGTAGGTACCTTCATCATCAGTGACGGACTCACTATGTGGAATTTTATAACGATTTTCTACACTGCCTGTAGCTTTAAATTTGTTTGATATACGCAACACAGTAGATCCATGGATATTCTTATTTGGATATCTGGCATTGAATATATCTGCTGCTTCTATGGAACTATGAAAACACTCGCCAATGTTAAGACGAGCTCAATTTTTTCTTGCAAACTCAGCTTTTCTTGGGGCACAACAATATGTAAAATAACTTTCATAATGAAAAACTATACAAGAAAGACTATGCAATAACCTGGATAAATAATAACCCTACTCAATCGTTTGACCTCTTGATATCATATTCATTATTAGTCAATTGTTCCATGGCCTCTTGATCATGAGGAAATCTGTCGATGCACGCATCAACAATAATAATATTGTAGGTATGTATGATTCCAACAATTTGTCGAAAATCTATTTAGTTTCTGTTCGAATAAAAAACTCAATTAAAATTGTATGACACAAGGACCTTCATTAATAATAAACAGTATCGGGATTATAATGTCCTGGAGATATTCCAGTGACCTCTTATGAAGCAGCTGAACACATGGCAAATTCACAGATTTCAAATTTTTTATGAATGAAATAGAAAAGCTTGCGAATCTTTCTTTGTCAGAAATGTATATTTCCAATTAAAATTGTTTTTATGACATTTTTTTTAAATTTCAGATTACTTTCAAAACATGTACATAGCTATAAAATGTCTTTCTGAACAACTTTTTCGAATAACATTTTTCGATTTTTTTCCAAATAAGTGTGTTTTGAGACATAGTTTTTAAATTTTTTAAATTTCCCGCGAAACACGAAAAGATGAATGGCACTGTACACGTCCTTTGAGGTTCCATTCGATGCAGGAGCGATTGCACGTATCGATATTTGTCAAAATTTATTAATGAAAAATTTTCCAATGATGCGTACATTCTGCCGGTCACTGTATAAATAATAATAACACAAAAAACATCAATCGGAGGCACATTGATTCAGATAACAGCTGATACTGTTTCTGTTCTTCCATTACGGCCAAAGAGATAAAAAAATATGATTTAACAGCGTAATGACTCATTTGATCTCAAGGTTCATAGTGAATTCAAAGAAGAGTAAAAAATAAAAATTAAAAAAAAAATTGAAGACAATCTTTCATTTATACAAGTGCACTAAAAACAAAAAATAAATATTTCATAGTTTCATCTAGTTTACACAAATGCACTAAAAAAGAAAAAATAATTTCTTTCATCGTTTCATCTAGTTTATTCTGTGAGTAACAGATTCAAGATCTTGCCGGGCAAGATTACCTATTTTGTATCTGCGGCAAGCTTTTGAACCTGTTACTCACAGAATAACCTAGATCAAACAATGAACAAAATTAATACATAAAAGCTTGTCTTTGAATTTTTTTTTATAATTTCTATTTTCAACTTCTTAGTTCTGCTTTTTTTATCAACAACTAATGAAAGCTTGTTTTTGAATAGTTTCATTTTCGTTTACTTATTTTTAATTTTTTTGTTATTATGATGTTAAATAACTAGTTGAGTAATTTCTATCTAATTTATTTTTGAACTTCGACAAAAAATCATAATCTCCGACTTTGGAAACCCCCTAGATACCAATTTGAATAGAATCGGACCATAATCACAAAAATTGTCCGCCATATTGGAGACGCCATTTCGTTTTTTTCCTAACAAAAACTTCATAATGCATTGTCACCGGAATTATGTACACCTGCTAAATTCCAAATCAATCGGACGATTAGAGGTTTAACTTGCAAAATTTGATTACAGACAGACAGACACCATGACAGCTAGTCATGAGTTCAAAAGGCATTAAGTATATATTGTTTGAATTTCAAACGGAATACTGTTCGAGGTAATTCTAGAAATGTACTCTCTAGTTCAAAAATATCATTGATACAAATTGCGACATTGTAGGAGAAATAACGTCCATTTATTTCTTTAGTGTGTAGGAACAGTAAGCAGTGTTTAACGGCGAATGTTCAAATTATGTCGAGTGTTTAGCGGTGCAATATATCGAATAACGTTCTCGAATAAAAGTTCAACAAGAAATATGTATTGAATCTATTTGAAATGGTTTGCAAATGGAATATGATTGTTACGAAGGATTTTCTTCACCGACATCGTCCACAACCTATAAACAAACAAACTATGGGAATGCTATTCCTCGATGGGAATTCATGATAAACATAGCTAGCGAGTCACAATTGAACGTCAAACTCTCTCAAAAGTATACAAAAACAGAAATATGTTTATCCAGATACAGAGTGGACCATTAAAAACGAAACAGCGACTCTGTAGGTCGGCAGAACCTAATTATATAAAAACGCTCGGACACTCCAACTACATTTTCGAGAGGGACATCGTTCGCGATGAAATCCACCCGAATACATTCCATCCCTCGGAGCTGTGATCGCCACCCCTAAATTTTTAAAGGGCAAAATAGCAAGTGATACCCCATTTGAAAGGTATTCCCCTTCTTAATATCAAACAACAAAAATAAATTAATTATATCGATTCGTTTTCGAGATATAGGAACTTGAAGTTGGGAAATCACTTTTCATTCACTCAATCAATTAAAATAACATCTAACAATGCAACTGTTTACAGATAATTATCATTGTCAAGGAATTAAATGATCTTACCGTTTCCCACCAAATAACATGCAATTCCGTTTCAAATTTTTATTTCATTCTCATTTACTTGATCGAAATTTTTTTAAGGTTCTTGAGAATCGATAAAAATACGTTTTCTCGAATTCGACTCAAATGCGAGTACAACAAAAACATGTATGAGATAAATTTTTCGCCAAGTCGCAATTGTGGACGTCTATCAGTGTCAAACTGATCTTTGATTGAACGACATTAGAGTGAATTACTTGACTAAAGCTGCTGAATATCTTTCCGCAATAATGGTGAATACGATCGTAGAAAGAGTTGAAATAATAACAATTTTTTTTAAGAATGATGAGTGCGGTTACCGTACAGCTGATTTGTTCACTGGAACGCATCCAGATAAACTTGTTGCTAGAAAATACGTTCTAGAATTAGTGCAAAAATTTCGTCAAACTGGATCAGTAGCCAACAAGAAACGAGACCCAGAACGTGAATTTCCGTTGAGAAATAAAGCTGTTGAAGTTGCACTTTAAGGACGAATTCATGCAGACCCGACATTGAGCACAAGGAAATTGGCTAGTGTTACCAATATCAGTAGAACCAGTATCCGCCGAATCCAGAAACATCATAAATTCCACCCCTACAAAATACATTTGGTACACCAATTGAATGAAGATGGTGTTGATAGGCGGCAGGAATTTTGTGAAATTATGACTACGAGAATAGATGCTGATGGGAATTTCCTTTTCAACATCTGCTTTTCTGATGAGTCTACTATCTTTTTGAATTCGACTGTGAATCGTCATAATTGTCGTTATTGGTCAGATGCCAATCCACATGTTTTCCACGAAGTCCATACTCAAACTCCCCAAAAACTCGATGTCTGGGCCGGTATTTTTGTGGACCGTTTGATTGGACCAATATTTCTCGACGGTAACCTGACAGGAGAAATTCATTTGGAATTATTGAATGAATTTGTTTATCCACAATTAGTACGACATCATTGAAAATGACGATCGTTACCATGAAGACCACTTGATGTTCCAACAAGAAGCACCTCCACATTATGCACAGCCTGTTAGGGCGTTTTTGGATAGAATGTTTCCTGGAAGTTGAATTGGAAGAAGAGGCTCTATAGAGTGGCCGAACCAGAATCTCTGGAAGATTTACGAAGGGAATTATTGAAGAATGCCGTCGAATAACGCCGGAAATGCTACGAAATGTGAGGTCTCGTTTTGAACAGAACTTGTACTATTGTATGGAAATGGGTGGTAGACAGTTTCAACATTTAATTCATTGACAATAATAATTATTGCGACAGTTGCATTATCAGATATTGTTTTTATTGATTGAGTGAATAAAAAGTGATTTCCCAAATTCAAGTTCCTATATCTCGAAAACGAATCGATAGAATTAATTTAATTTCGTTGTTTGATATTAAGAAGGACAATACGTTTCAAATGAGGTATCACTTGCCATATGTTGCCATTTGAAGATTTAGGGGTGGCGGTCACAGCTCCGAGGGATGGAATGTATTTCGGGTGAATTTTATCGCGAACGATGTCCCCCTCGTAAATGTAATTGACGCGTCCGAGCGTTTTTATATAATTCGGTCCTGCCGACCTACAGAGCCGCTGTTTCGTTTTCAATGGCCCACTCTGTAGACTTGTCCATGTAGATCTTTCTTCCATTCAGAAACTCTGAACAATATTCCACCCTTTCCAGAGTTCGTCTGGGAACAAAACACTCAAAAGAATCCAACCAGTGAATATCGCTGTGAAGACGACGCATCATTTAAAGAACAAACGAAGATTTCCATTCTTTGAGAAGGGTACATCTGCTAGATTGAAATACATTATGTCCTCGCGGGTATGAATGATATCCGAAGGGGTGTATTCTCACGCGATTCTCGTAATAAATGAGATGTTCCGTAATCGAATGCCTAATGGGGAGGCGATAAAGTGCGACAGAGATTAAGCAATTATTATCCACGGGAAGGCGTGGCTGTCGGGTAGCGTATGCATGTATTCATGGGGTATGAATATAAATGGAGTTGCTGTGAGAGGTAATTTCCCTAAGTGGAAGTTTTTCGCCGAGGAGCGCAGATATGCGGTGCAAATGATGGGAGTGAAAGTGTTGGATTTTCGGGATATGGAATATTTTATTAACCGACGAAACCAAAAAGAAAGGAGGTTCTCTAGTCGACGCGTATATTTTTTTTCATGTATGACCACGCATAACTTCTTACTGAGACATCCGATTCCTATAATTATTTTTTTCAGTGTATAGGGTGTACTTTGAAGTTGGTCCCATTTGAATATAAAAAATGAAATCCACCCCTAACGGTTGCGAAATGAAGGATATCGATCACTCACCCTCTGAATTCTGGTCCGTTAACCGATTCTATCAGGCATAACTTTGTACTGGGCTCTTTGATTTGTATGATTTTTTTTCACTAGATAGGGTATACCTCATAGTTGATCATTTTTGAATTTCGAATGGAATTATTCACCCTTACGGGTAGAAGAATAGAGGATAATTGATTTTTCATTTGTGAACATTGGCACACATACGTAGTTGACAATGACAGATCGCTACTGTCATTATTTTTGTTATCCTACAACCGTCAAAATCATTAAATTCTATGAGAGGATGGGATGATATACAAAGTTATGAAATAAACTAACCGAACAACAAAAATAATTTATATTACCACAAATAGTAAGAGTAGATAATCATATTATTTAACTGGCAATAGTAGAAGGTGGGTAAGTAAGTATTTTGGAAATAATCAAAAAACAAGTAGGTTGTAATTAGTAGATTCCAGCCACAAACAATCGAAAAATAAAAACTTTTTAACAGAAAATTAAACCGACGAAATACGGAATTAAGAAGTAAATAGCAAAAAATTGAACCGACGAAATACGGAACTGAAAAGTAAAAAATTAAATAAACTTTCTTAGTCTCAATAACTCAGCTCCTAAACTAATGAAAGTAACTAATTTCTAGTCGGCGCCAAACAAACAAGCATCGAGTTGCGCGGTGACATTCTGATAATTTTTTTGAAGTGATTTAATGATCTTCGTTGATTGTTTGTTTGGCGCCGACTCAAAATTAGTTACTTACATTAGTTTAGGAGCTCAGTTATTGAGACTGAGAAGGTTTATTTCATTTTTTACTTTTCAGTTCCGTATTTCGTCGGTTCAATTTTTTGTTATTTACTTTTCAGTTCCGTATGTCGTCGGTTTAATTTTTTGTTAAATTTTTTTTATTTTATATCACGTCGATAATGTCCACACTCAGAAATAATGTCCTCAATCAATTTGTTATCGCATTGGAACAAGGAATTGTTGTAAAATCTAAAAAATAGTTTTTCAAGTTCGCTATGAAAATTGAAATAATCAGCATAATCTGGTTACGCTCAACGTTAAATGTAATCACGTCTCAATTTTTTTTGGAGGAAACTCACAGAAACCATCAACAAAACTTCAAAATCTATTTACAGTTGGTGTTGTGCTAATTATTTGAAGATCGATGTTGAGAAGACCAAGTACTTGGTAATAAGTGAAGAAAAACAATTCAGAAACTTCTGTAACCAACATTTTTGAGATAATGTTAGGTCCTGATAAGGTGGAACGGGTCAACCAATTTAAATATCTTGAAGTTCGTGTGGATAGGGAGCAACATTTCGAAGAACATGCCAACTTCATCATAAAGACGATAGCATTTGAAATACATTATTTATCGCGTTGTGCCCCATATTTGCCAATATTGACCAAAAATTTTACTGTACAATTTATTAGTGCTCCCTCATTTCACATATTGTTCTACAATTCTGTATCTACTGAAACAAAATAATTTAGACCGATTACAGAAACTCCAGAATAGGGCCATGCGCATAATTTTAAATTGCAAAAGACTAACGCCAGTAAGATATATGTTAAAACAACTAGAATTGTTACCAATTAATTCCTTTGTCCTCTACCAAACATTATTCCTAATTTTCAAAATAAGAAATAAAATTTCCCCAACATATTTTGAAGAAAAAGTTATGTACAATGACCAAATCCACGGATACAATACAAGATTCAGAACTGACTTCCATATTCAACAAGTCACATTAACACATACCCAAAATTCTGTTTTTTTCAAGGGACTTGATAGCTATAATAATCTGCCAGAAGAGATCAAACGTTCAACATCATATTTTCTCAATCAATAAAAACCAAGTAGCCACTTCCTCATTTTGTTTGTTTCGATTTAATATTCAGTTAGGATAGGTATACAAATGTTTTAATATGTTCAAAGTATTTTGTGTATTCATTGAAAAAAAATTAGAATTTGTATGAGCGTATGGATGTATGGTGTGCAAATGGTTGTAGTAGTTGTGTATATGTATGTGTATTTGTGTTGTATATATATTTTTATTTTTACACGCTTTATATTAGCTTCACTTGTATGTTTGTTTGTTTATAACCGACTCCTTTGGGCACGATTTTGACCCACTTCCAGACGTCCGAATGATTTGAAATTTGGCAGGTGTACATAATTCCGGTGACAGTGCATTGAGAGAAAAAACAAAATGGCGGCTCCAATATGGCGTACGAGTTTTGTTATTATGGTCCGATTCGCTTCAAAATTGGTATCTGAAGGTTTTCGTGGTCGGAGATTATGATTTTGTTGTCAAAATTGAAAAATTCAAGGTGGCGGCTACAAAACGGATGACGAGTTCTGTGATTATGGTCTGATTCTTTTCAAAATTGGTATGTGGGGGTTTTTGGGGTCGAATATTATGATTCTTTTGTAAAAATTGGAAAATTCAAGATGACGGCTTTAAAATGACGGCCGAGTTTTGTGATTATGGTCTGATTCTATTCAAAATTGGTATGTGGGGGTTTTGGGGTCGGAGAGTGTGACTATTTTGTCAAAATTGAATAATTCAAGATGGCGGCTCCAAAATGACCGCGAGTTTCGTGATTATGGTCCGATTCGATTCAATATTGGAGAATAATAGTTTAAAAAATTTAATAATAATAATAGTTTGAAAAACTAAAAACACGCCTCAATAGAAAACTCAACTGAAAATTTGAAAATAAATAATAGTTTAGAAAAACTAAAAAACACGCTTTTATAGAAAACCAGACTAAAAAAATGGAAAATAAGAAAAAAATATATTTTATTTCCAAAAAAGCGGGGGGTGCATGGTATAAATAATTATATAGTACATTACACACCTAGGGCAGTAAAGTAAGAAATGTCTCAGATCACAGCTGATTGTTGGCCGAGGCGATACCATGCACCCCACGCTTTTTTTTTAATACAATTTTTTTTTTCTTATTTTCTATTTTTTCAGACTGGTTTTCTATAAAAGCGTGTTTTTTAGTTTTTTCAAATTATTATTTATTTAACTTAGTCTATATTAACCTAAAAGCATGCTATATATCATTCTCATTGTAATCATTGCAATGTCTTGAAAATGTAAATTAGTAAATGGACTAAATAAAGGATTTATACATGGCAGTACATTCCTCTGCATTTTTTGGGGATAGGAGACCCATATAACAAATCAAAAGCCTAAAGAGAATCCAAAACATGAATGCCAGGTATTATACCCCGAAAATGTATAAATCTTGCGGTTAAAAATTTCAAAACAGCAATATTTTTATCAGGTAGCATCATGTTGGAAAACACAGTAAGAAAAGTACCGTCATCTGTGGTGTATTCGGAAGAATTTTAAGGTTTTTGTTGAAGAAATTATCAAGTACCTAACAAAATTAAAAATATATATATATATATAAATATATATATATATATATATATATATATACAGTGCACGCGTAAAGTTTAGAAACATGAAGATATATTTGACAAAATTTTGGTAATGTATATTTGATGGACCAGCGATTTTTAATTTTATATTTTCGACGTTTCTAAAAGTTTAGAAACATGAAGATATATTTGACAAAATTTTGGTAATGTATATTTGATGGACCAGCGATTTTTTATTTTATATTTTCGACGTTTCTAAGATATACGAACAATATGTTTATTTTCAAATGGGATGCAGCATACAAACTGTTGATGGCCAATATTGACCATTAATTTTGAGAAATTAGGATTTTTTTTTTATTGCAACCGTTGATATTAACATGAAAAGAAAATAAAATTGTTCACTTGGTATTTGTTGAAGTTTAAAAAAGTTTTTGCTGTTTTTGTACTGATAAACATGATATGAATATCGGTTTCATTTCATCGAATCAAGTAGGTTTTACTGTCAGTAGGTACGTCGTGATTTACTGTCAGTGGCTACGTCGTGATAGTTTTTTTTAAATAGGCTCACCAGCGATAAAAATCAGAGTGAAATACAATGGTACATTCAACAGAGCGTCAAAGAATTGAAATTTTAATACTAAAAGGATGTGGTGACAGGTAATATCGTAATATTATGAAATTTTACTATGTTTTATTCGCGACATTATTTGTAGGACACGAACACACGAAGAGGTATGTGAAATATTAATAACAATTGGAGACTGAACTCTTATAGCACGTGGTACTGTATCTAAAATTATTCATAAATTTGAGCAAAGTGGACATGTACGAGAACTCCCAAAAATGGCCGCCCTGCTATTCCAGAGCTAACAAAAACTGTTTTTTTTTTCGATGGTTGAAGATCCTCATAAGGCTACTAGAGTTGTTGCAACCGAAAATCACATCAGTCGAACAACTGTTCGTAAATATTTTAAAAAACAAAAATGGCATCTCTATAAAGTACAATTGGTACAGGAACTGAACAAAGACAATATAGATCGCAGAATGGAGTTCTTTGAAACAATGTTAAATAGATTCGACCCTAATCCTAATTTCTTTAAACAAATCATTTTTTCTGATGAGGCACGGTCAATGAACAGAACGCAGTATCCACAAATGATCAATGTGTGGACAGGAATTATTATTAATACCAATAGATCGATTTGTATTCAGCAAGATGGAGCGCCTCCTCATTATCTTCAAGGCGTTCGTGAGTTTCTCGACATTACATTACCAAATCGTTGGATTGGAAGAAGAGGAGCTATCGAATGGTCAGCAAGATCTCCGGATTTGACACTTCCAGATTATTTTTTGTGAGGTTTTTCGAAGGGCAAAGTGTTTGTGAATAGGCCACAGACTATCCAAGGACTGAAAGACAGAATTACAGAGGAGATAGCACTAATTTCTCCGGAAACGATTACAAAAGTCTTGGATGAATTTTCATTCAGAATGGATTCCTGTTTCGAAAGACAAGGAGATCATATCGAACATCTCTTTTGATTTTTTATTTTTTTTAGGTATTGTTTTCTGTTCATACTGAAATATTAATTACAAAATGAAAATGTTTTTTCTAATTTCTTAAAATTAATGGTCAATAGTGGCCATTAACAGTTTGTATACTGCATCGGCAATGAAAAAACTGTAACAGAAAATTGTAAAATATACGGGTTGTCCCATTCAAAAATAAATATATTGTTCGTATATCTCAGAAACTGTACATTTGGCAACGTTGAGAATATAAAATTTGAAATCGCTGGTCCATCTAATATACATGAATAAAATTTTGTTATTGTATGTTACGGAGTGTTGAAGATATCTTCATGTTCCCAAACTTTACGCGGGCACTGTATATACTCCATGATTAATCGCTTATAAGTAATATTAGAAAAATGTAAAATAATCTTATTTTTTTTGTCTTACTTGCCCCCTATGGGTGGGGTCAAGTCGGATACCTCCTTTTTACTATTCAAATCCAGTTTTAGGCATGTGAAGAGGTGATTTCGTACAAAATAATCCATAATGAAATTATAAGAATTGAAGTTGGGGAAGAATTTATTACGATTTTCATTCACAAAAATGAATATATATATTTTCATTTCCGAACTAGTTGAATTGAAATAAAGATTATTTAAAAAAATACAGTACAAAATAACAATCCAGTCAGTCAAATAAAAACGAATTGTGTAAGAAAATATTTAAAAAAATATACCAGATGTACAAAGTAGGTAGGTATACAATATGAGCTGAGAACTTGGAGTATTTGTGATGCTTCGACTATTTCGACTTTTGACAAGGGTATATGTAGAATAGTCTCTCATTTTGGAGGGATATCGTTTTCTTAAAGAATTTAATAAGTATATGTTCTCATTATTGTTATTTTTTGGATGTGAAACTTCAACCAATAATTTTTTTCCAATATTAATATATTTAGCTTTGTCTAATTTATCAGACCTATTGTGAATATCAGTACCTCGATCTCAAGAACTTCCTTGATTGGATTCGGCAGTCTCTGATTGTTAAATTTCATCTTCAGTCTCATTCGTTACAGACTATTTCTCCCAGTCTCTTCCTCTTCTGAAACCTCCTCCTCTTCCTCACCTGAACTTTCATCTCTGATGAAGGATATAAATAGGGCACACAAAAAATGGAAAAACACTCTTTGTGTAAATGATTACATAATTTTCTCAGAGCTTAGGCGCAAAACAAAACGGGCCACCCAGACTGATTATAATAAAAACATTAAATCCATTGAAAATGAGCTTCAAAAAGTTCAAAACAATTTTGGCAGATAGTATCTTTGAGGAATCCCCATAATACCATTCCAAATTCTGTTACACTTGATAATGAAATTGCGGAGGGTGGTTATGTCGTTAAACTCTTCGCAAAATATTTCACGTTGAACCCAGGAACAAGGAAAATTTTTGTAATCAACTCGTATATTAAAATGGCGATTAACATTCATTAATCGCCACAGTGACACTTTTTTTGCAACAGAAGTTCATTCCTAAGTTTTATCGGAACTGAAAAACACGTGCTACCCAAATAGTGGCTTCGTTTATGATACTACTAATGTTGAGTTGAATGTTGAAAGTTGAATAAAGTATAACTTCTAACGCGATTACATAAGTACACGTATCAGTTTTTTTTAATTGAAAAGCTCGTATGAATTGATTTGTTGAAAATATGAACAGAAAAAGAAATGATTCCAACTTTTTCCATCTTTGCAAAGTGAGATTGCTTCTTGAAAATGTGTTTCCCATTTCTTCCGGTCTTCCTGATGATCGTGGAAGCGTGAAATAGATTTTCGTCGACAAAAATGTATTGAAGACCTAGTGAATGCGATGTCTCTCTTGCGTCAATGTTACGAATGATTTATGGTGAGTACTCTCTTTTGGAAAACATTCTTCTTTGCCTCATTTATCTTTATGAGTTCTTAATTAAGACTGGAATAGAAAATCAAATAACTATCTGAATGAAAATGCAAATTTTCAATTTCAGATTTTTTCTTTTGAGTTAGGGCCTTTTCAGAATATCTATCAGATGTCACGCTTTAGCCGGGGAAATAGTTGTTTTCTGTTAGACATTCACAAAAAATAACTTCATTTTTATCGTGGATTTTTCAATTCACAGAAAAATCTTTCTATCAATATTTAATTGAGAATGTTTCCCTTTTCAACTCGTATGAATATTCATTATTTGACCTTTATCAGCGGTATATGAAACACATATATATCATAAAATATATGCATGATATTAAACCTTCAGTTTTCCTATGGTAAATAACCCCAGCGGTGGGGTTTCCTTGTTCTCAAAATACCGAACTTATATTGCTCTGTCTGGAAAACGTTCAACTGAAGGCGCAACGCCATTCATCATAATGTAGTTTGGTTTCCCAGATGGATTCACTACAATGCAATTCCCGAATTCATTGCATACCATCAGGGTGAAAGACACTTCATAACTTCTCATATTATACTGCTATGGGATAAGGAAGTTTGGGCTATACTATTGAATTAATCAGTTACGAGTCAAGTTATGAAACATTAGTTTGATTTGGAGACATAGCTCAACCTTTTGTCTGGAAGGCCATTCCATGCAGAAACTGGACCGTACCGAAAAACCCAGAAATGAAAAATAATAATGAGATTTAATTATTCATGTAGGAGCTTGATACTATTTTTCAATAAATACATCGAATTAGACTGAGGATTGTTCTGCGATTCATAAAAATTTAATAATTTTCCTCAGATACAATAAAATAATGTTCAATGTTGTAAAAAGAGATATCATCTAATAATTCAGTGATATGTTTTGTTGGTTATGAAAATATTATATCATAAATGCTATGAAGTAGTCGCCGCTATCAGACTATCAACTGAAGACGGGTGGACTACCGCATACATGAGACTTGACCAAGAAAGCGACTCAATCATTGGCATATTTCATGTTGAAAAGAGAAAGGCACACAGTGGAAATTCCTGGTTGTGCAAAATTGATTGCTTGAACGGGTCTGGGAGCTTTGCTGATGGAAAGTCATCATTATCCTAATTGGTTTTACCTAGGAAAAGGATGTCTGAAGCCTTGAAAGAGATTTTTTTTATTCATTTATTTAGCATTTCTAATACAATATCGTTTTATCACAAAGATACAGAGATGAGGTAGGTTAGTATAGATAAAATACGATAGATAAGACACATCAATAAACAAACATTAGTAGAAACGTAAAACGCTAATTGTTAATTAATCAAAATATAGCTGTATTAGCATCAGAGTATGATATAACATAGTATTAAATAGTACAGAGAAATCCCTACACCTAAACAGAGAAATACCCTATACATATACCTAACCAACAAGAATAGCCTATAGATCGCACGTTTAATCACTGAAATTGATCGTTTAATATATATTGACGGATACTACTTTTAAAAATATTGATATTACGAGAGAGTTCAATGAAATTATAGATTACGATTCCAGCATCGAAGATACTTTTTTCTACGACAACCTCGATAAATGTCCATTTTATAACCGTAACTCCAATCATAAACAAGCACATTTTGTACAGAATTTAATTTTTGCATCGGTTGCTAGGCAAGTTGCTAAGCAACAAATGCGAAATGGAATATTTCGTGTTAGGTCTAGGTTCACTCTAAAATCACGACGACTACGGCTTGTCAAATTATGACGTCCAGCGACAAATTGATGAAATGTCAGCAGATCGTTTCTGTCAAAGTTTTAGTAGGTAACGAGTGATTTCATAGTTGTTTTCTATAAAAACTATTAATTAAAATGGAAACTGATAGTGATATTGACTTAGATTTGACACCTCCGAACATAATAGAAGCAGCGGAGGTAACAACACTGAATTTATTACCGGAAACGTCGAAGAAGGAATGGAAGGTAGATCAAAAGACAAAATCGTTTTCCGAGAACGTTTTAATGGCTTATTTTGGCGACTAAGCCAAAAAATTTAAAAGTTCCACTTTGTGCTCACACTTCTCAATGCTGAGAACGACTCTTAGTATCTATAATGATATAGATATTGGCAAATATTTGAAACTGAAAGCATTCCTCAAGCGGCAGTCTAACGGCTACAAACCCAAAAAGTCAAAGATCTTTACAGCAAATGACATTGATAATTTCATTGAACAGGCTCCAGATGAAATATATTTGGCAACAAAAGTAAGTTTCGTATTTCCATTTGATGAAAAATATGTTCAAGTAAACTAATTTACATTGTAGGTTGCATTCGTTATGGGAGTAATGGGTGCATGTAGAAGACATGAATTACATCATATGAAAATTACTCATTTCAATGATCTTGGTTCAGCTGTTTTAGTAACAATACCAGACAGTAAAACCAAAATAGTACGAAATTTTACTGTAACTGGCAAATTCTACGAAATTTATAAAAAA
This sequence comes from Gonioctena quinquepunctata, assembly GCA_018342105.1. Classification (NCBI taxonomy): domain Eukaryota; kingdom Metazoa; phylum Arthropoda; class Insecta; order Coleoptera; family Chrysomelidae; genus Gonioctena; species Gonioctena quinquepunctata. The sequence goes on from JAFIRS010001987.1 coordinate 234,532, forward strand.
TACGCAAATCTTCGCCCTCAAAATGCTAATGGTCTATGGTTTTTCTTTAATTATCAAAGAAGAAAGTGTACCATTCAGAGAATAGGTCTGAATAAGTTTGGAGCTATGGGAAAAGACATTGCCAAGTATTTAAAATTGCCAAATTACGAATTATATACTGGGCACTGCTTTCGCCGATCCTCCGCAACAATTCTCGTTGATGCTGGAGGTGACATAACCACGTTAAAACGCCACGGTGGCTGGAAATCTACTACAGTTGCTGAAGGATATATTGATGAATCGAAGAAAAGTAAGCTTGACATAAAATAAAATTGCAAATGCAATACAGAACATACCATCAGGCATACCAACGAATTTAGAAATGGAAAATCGCGAGAAGCCGTCTACTTCAACGTCGACAAATTATCAATTTCGAAAGGAATTAAGTATTCAGCAATCAAGTTCTCCAAATATGATATTCAATAATTGCACATTCAACTTCAATTAGATACATACATACATGTATAGGCTTCTATTTCTGTGTACCTATTCGAAATAGCAATAAAGAAAATATTTACATATTTCTTCAATTTATATTTTAATTCTGATAAAAAGCCCATTAGCGGCGAATTCGGAGTAATGAAATATGATCAGTTTATTTCTTTCAAAGTTTTTGCAATGTATGCATGTATTAAACGTGAACGATATGATGTCATAGAAAAAGTATAGTATGCAACTCGCAACGAAATGGCCATTTTGCACTCGTATGAATTGCAGCACTTGCCTTCGGCTGGTGCTGCAAATTTCACACTCGTGCAAAATGGGCATCATTTTGTGCTCATTGCATAATATACTATTTTCCGTGCACATCAGATTGGTTTGACGAACGTTTATGTGTTTTTTTTTGGCGTGTACTATATGAATGTATTTCATTGCGGAACTGTAGATTTGTAGACAAATATTCTGGTAACATATTGTTCATAGGTTTGTAATTAAAAATCATTGTACGAACCTTGATTAAATTTTCAAGTGACAGCCACTTTGGCTTTATTTGCATTCTGTTCACATTTTCATATCTGTTGGTTTTAGTGAGAATCTCATACATCTATTTTGCAGATTCTGTAGCTTATGATTCATTGCACATAAAGAGTATAGAAGAACAGTAATCGAAATGGGGTTTTATAATATTATATATTAATTGTTTAGTGTATTGGGTTACTGTTTTGCTAATCCTATATGCAATCCTATTTTTTTAGATATTTTCTTTGAAACATAATCAATGTGCTCACTAAAGGTAAGTTTTTCATCAATAATTATACCTAGATATTCAATATGGCTCACACGTTCTAGATCTCTTCCGTCGAATTTAACATTGTAATCAATTACTTCTTGCATTTTTCGTTTGTTTTTGAATATCATGTATTTATATCTATTTACTTTGACAACGATCTTATTATTATTAAACCAGCCGTATTTATTTTGAGGTGTTGGTTCAGTTTTCCTATTAAGTTATTGATATTATCACCTATAATGTAGACGATGGTATCATCTGCGAATAGGTGTAATAAGATTGTTTTATCTATAACTTCGAATGCACGACGTAAATCTAAGAACACCCCTACAATACATTTACCTTTGTCCATAGCATATTTGGAGTCATTCACTACTTTTTGCAATGCTGTTTCACACGAGAAACCGCTTTGAAAGCCTGACTGGTCTTGGTTAAGTAGTTTTTGAGTATCAAGGATGACAACTCTAATATTTTTTCCAAACAAGGTAAAGTGTTAATAGGTCTATGTTCCTCAATATTCTTAGTGCTGGTTATCTTTGGTACTGGAATTACAACTGAGGTTTTTAAATTATCGGGAAATTCTCCGAATTGTAAAGGGGTGTTACTACAGTGTAAGAGAGGATAACCAATGACATCAAAAGTCATTTTTATTAATTTAAAATCTATTTCATCTTCTGAAAATTTGTTCTGCTGCTCAAAGATAATGTTTTCGAGTTCTACAAGTGAACGTTTTTCGAAGTGAACAAGTTTTTTATTTGGGTTTACCGCTCGATTTTCAAAATAGGAGGCCTCTCTTATAATAAATGCAACACTCGTTAGGTTGCTGACAATTTGTTCAATACTCGAAATAAAATAGTCATTGAATTCATTTTCTATGTTTTCGTATATCTCAACATTATTTTTGAAAATAGTTGTTATTTGATTGGAAGGTTTTGTTTTCATTAAAGATTTTAAGGTTCTCCATAGTAATTGTGAGCTATTTTTGACATTATCAATTTTATTTTCAATGTTTGAAATTACGAATTACCATAATACTATTATTTCTTTTTTGAGTATATGACAACCAATCAGCTTCAGAGATTATACCTGTTATAAGCATAGTTACGGTCAGATATAGCCATTTTGGCGGTTTCGTTAAACCATTCTTCTGATTTTATGACTTTTCTGGTTTGCTGGGGGTATTCATTAGGGAGGGTTTCATTTTATATTTGACATGAAATTTGTAAAGACTGTGTTTACGTCGACAAAGTTATAGAGCCATTCTTTGTCGATAAATTTCTGACTTAAATTGTGGTAGTCACTTTTTCTAAGTTGATAGTATTCCTGGGTAATATTATATTCATGTTGTATGCGCAATGTTGATGTTTCATGGTCAGTAATTTTATTATTTAGTTTATGTACTTCCACCACATCATAGTTATTAGAAAAGACCAGATCAATCGTACGTTCTGTGACCCTGGTATAAAATGTAACAAACTGTTTGAAACCGTATAGTGTGAAAGATTGTTTTAATTTCTTTGTATACGTGTCATTTGGGATATCCCAGCGAATATTGAAGTCTCCCAGAAATATATAGTTTTGACTAAAATCAATTTCTTCTAAAATTGTTTGAAAATATGTGCAAATTTCGGCACGGCTCGAATTTGGAGAATGGTATACACACGCTCTCTGCCATACCTTTTTTTGACAGTTATTTTGATAGAAGTTATCCAATAATTAATTTTATAACTTACATTCCTCAATACTTCATATTTTAAATCTCTTCTAACATAGAGAACAACCCCTCCAGTATGTCTACTCACTGTGAGGAAATTAGGAGGACATCTAGGAGTAAATGAAACTTTGGACAAAATCAGGAAGGTTCTATCAATTTGAGAGGTGATGCAAGAAATGCCCAGCGTAAAGAGCTACTGAAAATCTCCAAAAAATGTGGTGAAAAAAAGAGGTACAATGTAGGTGCTTCATTCGAACGGTTTGCCATTGATGAAGAAGCTACAGTGACGGATGATGGCAACACAAACATCCTTATTGCTATGGATTATTTGTGCAATTGGGTAGAAGCCTCTGTCATTCCAGATTACAATACAAATATACTTTATTCCAGTAAGACCATGTTACATGGTATTGACATGTAAAAAAAAGGAGGAGGATAATATAAATTGTATAAACACACACATATATACACTCATATATAAGCAAACATCTAAACACATTTAAATAAGCTCATACACAATACAAAGGACCGTAAAGAGGTCTTGAAGATGTGATATGTATTACTAAAATTATTCCTCGAATACATCAAATAATCAATGGGACATAGTCAGTTTAGGACATTTTATAAATAAATAAGTAAATATATAGGAACCGTTAGTGTAAAATATTAAAATAGACATATAAAGCTTTGTCATAACTATTTTCTACTAGAGTGTTCCAGATACTCGTTTATAGAATAGGAACTTTCCTCCAACAAATATTTTTTTATTCTCAATTTGAACAAAGTTAATTCTGAAATAATTTTTATGGCTAATGGTAAACAATTGAAGAAGGTGATTTGTTGTAATTGCAGAAGGTAATTTGTTGTTGGGTATATGTGACACTTGGAATTTGTTTCTAACCTGTATTCATTTTTTTTCATATAGAGCAGACAACTATAAATGTAGATGCAGGGTAATGTTGAAATATTATTTCCTTTGAAAATTGGTCTGCAGGAATCTGTGTAACGAAGACCATATAAAACACGAATAATACGTTTCTGAGCTACAAACGCTCTTCCTATGTTTGTTCCATCTACCCACAGGAGTACATTATAAGACAGAACTGAATTTATCATGGCATAATAGACATCGTTCAAACAGTTTTCATCCAAAATCGTTTTCAGTTGTACTACTGCATATAAACTGCTGTTTAATCTTTCACATAGATGGTTCATATGAAATTTCCAACTTAGTCCAGAATCAATGTGTGATCCTAAAAATTTGGTCGTCTCTGTTGAATATATTGCGACGTTATTAATTTCAATGTTCAGAGGTTCATGATATATATTTCATCCAAAATCGTTTTCAGTTGTACTACTGCATAGAAACTGCTGTTAAATCTTTTACATAGATGGTTCATATGAAATTTCCAACTTAGTCCAGAATCAATTGTGATCCTAAAAATTTGGTCGTCTCTGATGGATATATTGCCACGTTATTAATTTCAATGGTCAGAGGTTCATGATATGTATATTTCCTGCCAAAAAATTGAATTAAAACTATTTTATCTGGATTGACTATAAGCTTGTTTTTGTGACACCAATCTGTGAATCGTTTACTAATAATGTTGAGTTTAGTTTGAAGTTCCGCAGGACTGTTGGCTTCTTCTGAGATTGAAGTATCATCAGCAAATAATGATATTGAGCATATACCCAAATGTTGTGGGAGATCGTTTATATAAAGTAAGAGTATCAATGGTCCCAAGACTGAGCCCTGTGGAACTCCTATGTTCACCTCACACATATCAGAGTCAGTATTGTCCCAACTTACATTCAATCTCCTATATTTCATATAGGAAAGTACTCAAGCCAGAAATTCTCCTCGAATACCTATAGTGTACAGTTTATCAGCGAGTGTATCAAAATCTATAGAATCAAAGGCTTTAGATAGGTCAAAGAAAAGTGCAACATTAAATTTTTCCCTATCGACATCACTATAAATAATTTCTAAAGCAGTAGCACTTTCCGTCGATCTCCCTGGGCCAAATCCATTTTGACACTCGCTGATAATATTGTTTTTTACCAAAAAGTGTAATAATTTATTGTAAATACACTTTTCCACTACCTTACTCAAAACACTGGGAATGGTCACAGGTCTATAATTTTCAATATCAAGAAGATCGCTCTTCTTGAGTAACGGAATAACTTTTCCTATTTTCAACAAGTCTGGAAACAATTTCTCTACAACAGATCTGTTTATAATGAATGATAAAGTTCAACGATACCTTCGGAAACATATTTGATTAAATTCGTGGAGAGGCAATCCATTCCGACGAAATTTTTATATTTGAGCTCTGCAATAACATTGAGGACTTCAAAAGGGGTAACAGGATGAAAATAGAAGCTATTCACGGTTGTATTCAAGTCAGTTGTACCTGATGGAGTTTCATTACGGAAACGTTGTTTCAAATTGTTTGGAACTAAGGTTGCATAATGGTTGGCAAAAGTATTCGATATGATTGCTTTATTATCAGTCAACTTATTTCTAATATACATTTCATGTGGATGTTCGTTATTAATTTTTAACTGACGAAACTAAAAAGGAGGAGGTTGTCTAGTCGACGCGTATATTTAATTTTTTTCATTTTTATTTATTTATGATCACGCATACATTTTTACTGAGATGTCCGATTCCATTAATTCTTTCTTCAGTGGATAGGGTATACTTCGAAGTTGATGTCATTTGAATTTAAAAGATGAAATCCAACCCTAAGAGTAGCAAAATAAGGATATTGATCACTCACCCTCTGAATTCTGGTCCGTTAACCGATTCTATCTTTGATTTGGATGATTCTTTTTTATCAGATAGGGTATACCTCATTGTTGATCATATTTGGAATTCGAATGGAATTATCCACCCTTACGTGTTGAAAAATAGGTGATAATTGATTTTTCACTTGTGAACATTGCCAAACATATGTAGTTGACAATAACAGATCGCTAGTGTCATTATCACAATAAATATATTCTATGAGAGGATGGAATGATATACAAAGTAATGAAATAAACTAACCAGAACAACAAAAATAATTTATATTACAACAAATAGTAAAAGTAGAAGATCATATTATTTAACTGGTAATAGTTGAAGTAAGGTGGGTAGGTAAGTATATTGGAAGTAATTAAAAAACAAGCAGTTAGTAATTAGTAGATTTCAGCAACAAAAAATTAAACCGACGAAGTACGGAACTGAAAAGTAAAAAATAAAATAAACCTTCTTAGTCTCAATAACTGAGCTCCTAAACTAATGTAAGTAACTAATTTTGAGTCGGCGCCAAACAAACAATCAACGGAGATCATTAAATTACTTCAAAAAAATTATCAGAATGTCACCGCGCAACTCGATGCCATCATTTTACGCCTTACCTAATTCATGTGCTTGTTTGTTTGGCGCCGACTCAAAATTAGTTACTTACATTAGTTTAGGAGCTTAGTTATTGAGACTAAGAAGGTTTATTTTATTTTTCACTTTTCAGTTCCGTATTTCGTCGGTTTATTTTTTTGTTGAAAAGTTTTTTTACCTGTTAATTTATTGACTGTTTTCCAAACTTGTTTTTGTTTATTTTGTATATTATCTGATTTGTTTATTTTGTTTTGATGGTATGTACGCTTACACTCTTTGATATTTTGCCTAACCTGTTTTTTCATTGAATTTCATTGAATAACAATATGGATAACATGTTCGCCAGATTTAGAGTAGCGATGGAGTCACATTCCGATCATAGAAGGAATTTGAGTCAATGTTATTCAAGGAAAATTATGAGCTGGACGAGATCAGCAAGACTGAACTATGCTTCACCCACAGTCGGGTGGCATGGTTGAAGGATTCAACAGAACTATGGAAGAACATATTTCCAAGGTTGTGGAGAAATATCAAAGATATTGCGACAGACACCCTCCACTATTTCTGATGGAATTCAAAGCAGCTATCCATGATTTGGAAGCTAATTCGGGAGGATTCAACAAATCGATATTATGAGTATTATTTTAGCCTGCTTCACATATCAAGAGGATTCGTCGGAAAGCCAGGATCCCATGTAATTCGTGGGTGATCGCCTTCTCTGATTCAAAACGTCTTTGGTTTCAGAATTCATGCACAATATTCGGGATTATACTTTGAAGACCTCAACTCGACTGGACCAATCCAGCAAACCTTGGTTTTCTGACGTCCTACATCGCAGAATGTCACTCTTCTCCGTGATATATCCAATATCACAAGGACTGACACCCATACAACGATCCGATATTTACTCGTCTCCGGAAACTCAGAGAAGAATGCAAATGACGGACGTGTCTGATAGCAAACACTATTTGCAGGATCCATTCCAACACACAGAGTGGTATCAATCACACCGCCAGAGACAGGCGAAAGGCGGGCGGGGTACTGCCCCCTCCGGAATCCCATCAATTGTGCTTTTGTCCGAACCGATGAATTCTGTTACTGATGGACATATTTCACGATAATACGAAGTGATTTGGCGACAAATTGATGGATTAGTTCTGTTCGACATTCCGGAAAATATACTGAAATAACAATGAAGACAAGAAACGAAACGGGAACTATGAATTGCAATAATGGGAAATTTCAAATGGATGACTAGCAGAACTGGTGAAATAAAATTATTTAAGGAAGACCTCAGAATTATATTGAATTATAATTTGCAGAGAGATCGAAGATAATATTGAAGGATATTTGCATTCTATTTTCATACAAAATAGAGACAGATTATATAAACAAGCAAAGGCAAATAAATCCGAAACTCTCTGGGACGAGTATAAAATAGTCAGAAACCATGTAACTGAATTAATTAGACAAGAAACTAAGAAATACTATGAAGAACAAATTGATGAAAATAAACATGATCCTAGAGCAATGTGGAAGTCATTGAAAGAATTGGTAGGTGGAAAAAGAAATCAGAATAGAAAGCAATTTATATTTGAGGGGACACACGTAAATTCCGACAATGGAATTTCAAATGCTTTCAATTCATTTTTCATAAATAATATTGTTGAAAACATCACTCCAATAAGGGAATTTGATAATACAATAAGTAAGTTTCCAGAAAGTACAGATACATTTATATTATTCAAAAGCATCACTATGCATGAACTAAAGAATGTTGTTGCATCTTGCAAAAAGATCTCGAGTGACAAAGATGGGATCAATCGTACCATAGTTAAACTGGCTTTTGACATCATTGGAAATAGATTCATTGATACAATAAATTCGTTTTTGATTACTGGGGTTTTTCCTGAGATATGGAAAATATCTACAGTGTTTCCGATCCCAAAAGTACCTATAACACAATATGCAGCTGAACATCACCCAATCAATACATTACCAATACTTCAGAAATTGTTAGAGCTTGCAGTCAAAGATCAACTCCTTGAATTCATCAGTGCTAATGAAATACTGATGGAACAACAATCAGGTTTTAGAAAATGTCACTCATGTGAAACGGCACTGCAGTTTCCGATATCCAAATGGAAACTGGACATTCTCTTGGGCAGAGGGCATTTGAAACTATAAATTCAGAATTACTTCTAAAAAAATTAAGTAAATATGGTATTGGAGATGAAGTTTTTGAGTGGTTTTAGAGCTATCTACAAAATAGAAGGCAACTTGTTAAATATAATAACATATACCCAAGTGAAAAGCAGGTCAAGTATGGAGTGCCTCAAGGGTCGGTACTGGGACCAATATTATTTATTTAATATATTAATGATATTATACATCACGTTCAAAATTGTAAGCTGAAACTTTTTGCGGATGATACCCTACTTTACTTCTCTGGTGATAAAGAGGATGTGGAAAAGTTCTTGAATGAAGATTTTGTGAATATCTGCACCTGGATTTGTGATAATGGTCTGAAAATTATTGTTACAAAAACGAAATTCATGATTTTATCCTCGAACGCTAATATATAAAAATTATCAAGGAAAATAAAATCAAATTCAATATTCAAGTAAACGGAGAAAGCATTGAAGAAGTGGAAATGTTCAAGTATTCTGGAGTGATCATAACCAACCGAATTTTAATAATCATTGTGACTATATGTAGAAGAAAAGGGCGCGAAAAAAAGGTTACATGTACAGGCTCGGGGATAAAGTTTCTCATTTTACCAAAGTGACAATCTACAAGTCAATCATTGCACCTCATATTGATAATTGTGGCACCTTACAAGTTTCCTAAGTAATGAACAGAATAATACACTACAAAAAATACAAAATCGTGCAATGAGAGCGATTTTGAATTGTAAAAGGCGTACTCCAATCACAATAATGCTGAACACACTACAATTAAAGAAAGACAAGTGCCATGTGAAGTGGAATGAATAGAAAAATCGAATTAAACGGTTTTCTTCACATAAAGGATTCAATATAAAATTGAACCAGAAATTGGTAGATCTCAGGTGAAAAACAACTACTTTCCTGGCAAATACCACGCAGAACGTTGAATGATATTCACCTGAAAATCCATGCATACTTCCATATAATATCAATGGACATTGAATGCAAATGTTTCTTTCTGATGAGCTCGATTATGTTTAATTTATGTCGTGTTCACCTAACAATCCGCATACCGGTTTCAGGCTTCTTGGCCCTCATCAGTACGGAGTAGTTAACCAGCCAAAGGTCCAAAGAACTCTGGCTGAAGTGAGACACAACGTAAACAGACCATCATCGAGTTTGTAACACCTATAGGTACGCCGGAAAAGATAAACTTTAACTGGCGGTACCTAGTGACAGAAATAAACACTCCGAAAATCTCCCACCTCGATAGGTTTCTGAATAAAAGATTCCTTCTCAGTAGGAGTGGCAAGCTCGTCTAGCATATAGTGAAAGATAAGTGCCATGTGAAGTGGAATGAATAGAAAAATCGAATTAAACGGTTTTCTTCACATAAAGGATTCAATATAAAATTGAACCAGAAAATGGTAGATCTCAGGTGAAAAACAACTACTTTTCTGGCAAATACCACGCAGAACGTTGAATGATATTCACCTGAAAATCCATGCATACTTCCATATAATATCAATGGACATTGAATGCAAATGTTTCTTTCTGATAAGCTCGATTATGTTTAATTTATGTCGTGTTCACCTAACAATCCGCATACCGGTTTCAGGCTTCTTGGCCCTCATCAGTACGGAGTAGTTAACCAGCCAAAGGTCCAAAGAACTCTGGCTGAAGTGAGACACAACGTAAACAGACCATCATCGAGTTTGTAACACCTATAGGTACGCCGGAAAAGATAAACTTTAACTGGCGGTACCTAGTGACAGAAAGAAACACTCCGAAAATCTCCCACCTCGATAGGTTTCTGAATAAAAGATTCCTCCTCAGTAGGAGTGGCAAGCCCGTCTAGCATATAGTGTAAGATAAGTGCCATGTGAAGTGGAATGAATAGAAAAATCGAATTAAACGGTTTTCTTCACATAAAGGATTCAATATAAAATTGAACCAGAAAATAGTAGATCTCAGGTGAAAAACAACTAATTTCCTGGCAAATACCACGCAGAACGTTGAATACACTACAATTAATTGACATCAAACAAAGAGTTACATATAATACACAAATTTTTGTATACAAATTGAGAAAAAACAAGGTACCCTCGTATTCATCAAATGAGCTGAATTATTTTCAAGATGTACATTGTCACAATACTAGAAGGCAAGCAGCAAACGATTTCTATATAAATTCTGAAAATGTTTTCTGTGACACTTTGTTTAGAAAAGATCTAGTCTTGTTCAACAATTTGCCTTAGGAAATAAAAAGATTTGTGTCACTAAATAGTTTAAAAAATTCGTGAATGTTATTCGTAAAAGGAAACTATTGATTGAGAAAGGAGAAAACTGTAAATTGTAAATTACCAAATGATAGAGATCTAGTTATTTGTTTTCTTATCCTAAAATATGACGTTAATGTATGTATCTGAGTTCTATGTTTTTTTTTACTTATTGACTTTTTGTACTTTATGTATATGTACTGTAATGAAGAGCACTGTGCTAATAAAATTTGATATATATCTAATATTAATAGAACATGTATTTTATAATTCTAATTTCACTATGTATCTATAACGAAACGAGTACCAACAGTTGTGTCCTTATCGTTGTCAGACAACTTTTTTTGCTTTGTGCAAGCATTTTATGGATCTGAAAAATGTTGACCCCAATGAAAATGATAAAACATTGGATCTAAATAAAGTTAAGAATTTTTTCATAAACAGTTGTCCAGATCTGGGATCTGGAAATCATATAAGAAATGCTCATTTTATGCCAAACCCTTTCCAAAAAAGTATATTTTTTCTGCCAAGAAACCCACAGAAAGTTTATGATACAATTATGAAGTTAAACAAAAAAGTCGGTGATAACGAAATTCCAGTAAAGTTCTTGAAATATGCTGCCTGTGAGTTATGTGAGCCTCTGGCATGCCTGATCAACACTTCATTCTCAACAGGTATCTTTCCTGATAAACTAAAAACAGCATTTGTGAGAGCTATATTCAAAAAAGGTGACAAGAGTCTCCTTACCAACTACAGGCCTATTGCAATTTTGTCAAATATCAGTAAGATATTTGAAAAAATAATATGTGCAAGATTGACTAATTTTTTGGAATCTAACAATTTTATATGCGACAGACAAAATGGCTTCAGGAAGAACAATTCAATTGGTCGAACTACTTATCAAGAATTTTGTAGGTTAATTGAATCTCTGAATGTAACCACTGCTGTCAATTTCGATCTGTCGAAGTCATTTGATAGTGTAGACCACCTAGTGTTGACCAAAAAACTGTCTCTTTACGGCATTAGAGGGTTGGCACTCAATCTACTCACTTCCTATCTCAAAAACAGATATCAATGTGTGACTGAATTGAACTCAGTTGGCCATTTATGTCTGAAAAACTACTGAATACTCGAGGTGATCCTCAAGGATCAGTGCTAGGCCGCCTGTTGTATATACTTTATACCAATAATGTTAGTGAATATATGGTTCAATATGCTGATGACTGCTCAATTATTTTGAGTTCTGATGATCAAGAATCAATACGATACAATATCACAAAAACTCTGAATAGACTGAAGGAACACTTTATAATGCATAATCTGAAGATAAATTACAATAAAACTCAAATCATTCCCTTTTCTCAATAAACTAATATGGACAGTTCCAACCATGGCATAACTTGCTTAAATCTAGTATTCAAACTTTATTTTCTTTGTATCACGCTCGATTTGAAACTAGACTAGAAAAGTCATATCTATCGAGATACAGCTATGCTTTGAAAGTCATCTCACAAAACATATCCTCAGATGCAGCCCTGCTAGCATATTATGCCAATGTACAAAGTCATATTAGATATGGTATCATTTTCTGGGGAACATCTACTGATAAACATACTACAAAAGCGCTGCTTAAGAAACATTTTTGATGTCCCACAAAGAGTCAGTTGTAAGTCTTCATTCGTGAATAAGAATATTATTAGTTTAACTAGCATATTGATCTATGAAGCAGTTATATTTGTAGCTGAAAATATGACCCTCTACACATGTTAGGACAGAAATCACGGTACATTATACTCGGAATAAAAACAGTCTTCTGAATATTACACCCAAGTGCTTCTCAAAAGTCCCCTCCCCCCTCTTATTTTTGGAACGATTATACATAAACAAGTGAAATTTGGAAACTGAATATTAAAGGTTGTGAACTTCCCTACTAGTGATGATAGATGACGAAATCGTCAAAGATGACGTCACAAGGCCATTGTGACCAATAATTTTAAATGGAACCCTACGGCAAGCGACACCTCTTTTAAAAAGTATCGAAAAAACCTATACAATTATACTTATTTTGTTTGTGTTTATGGCAGTTTTAATGGCTCATTAGTAAACATTGAAATTTAAATTCCATTCAGTATGATATTCATTACAGATTTAAGAATCAGTATCCACTTAAAGAAATTGCTCGAAGTGACCTCCATTTACTTCCTGACAGTGAAATATCCTATTTTTAAACTCTTCTCGTACTTTTGCAAATGTGTCTGCGGAAACAGCCTCACATTCTGCAACAATACGTTGTTTTAAAACGTCAATATTGTCAGATTCAGTGGCGTAAACCTTCGATTCAAGGTACCCCCACAGAAAAAAATCCAAAGGTGTGAGGTCCGGTGATCGAAATGGCCATTCCGTTGAACCTCGTCGTCCAATCCATCTACCACGATACTCCTCATCCAAATACCGTCTTACTGCACCGTAATAGGTGGAGGAGCACCATCCTGTTGGAATGTTATTTCCAAATTGCCGAATTCATCTGGATTATCTTCCAAAATTTCAAGGATTAACGGTTCTATTGAGTTTTGCAACAGCTCCAGATAAACCTCACCAGTTAAATTAGTATTTAAAAAAAGAGGCCCAACGATGTGGTTTCCCAGGATACCTGCCCAAACATTCACGAAACAGGTGAGCATTTGCGTCACTCCAATACCTCACATTCTGTGTATTTACATTTCCATTCAGATAGAAAGTACTTTCGTCACTGAAAGAAATTGTTTCGACATAGTCTGGCTGTTGGTTAATTTTAGTTTCCATATTTTCACAAAATTCTAGTCTTCGGTCTGGGTCGTCGTCTGAGAGTTGATGAACCATTTTTAATTTGTATGGATGAAATTTGTTTTTTTTCAACACTACTGTACTTGACAGGTAGATGCAACGTGAGTTGTTGAAGAAATAGGATTAACTATTACTTCTGCCAGTATATAAATTTTTTTCTCATCAGAAATTTGTGGTCTGCCAGATTGTTTCGCATCATCAATACTACCCGTTGTTTCAAACTTACGAAGAAGCTCCCTTAAATAAGTCTTCGAAACGGGGCGATCGGGAAACCTCTCATCAAAAATGCGTTCTGCTGCATGAATATTTTGTCCAGTTTCACCAAGAATTAGGATCGCTGCTACTTTATCACCTAAAGCTCGTACCATTTCGCTTCTTGAAGCACTTGAACGTACGGCTCACAACAGTTTAACAAATTATTGAAATGTACAAAAATATTAAAAGTACCAAAAGGTGCTAAAACAGTTAAACGTTCGATCAACAATACACAAATTATTAAATGTACAAAAAATTGGACAATTACAAAAATGTCGAATTAGAGAGACTAACAAAAATGTCAGCTTATTTGGCAACTATCCAGAGGCGGAGCTTGAATTTTGAATTTAAGTATTAACTGATTTAATTCATCATTTCGATACCTTTTGAAAGAGGTGTCGCTTGCCGTAGGGTTCCATTTAAAATTATTGGTGACAATGGCCTTGTGACGTCATCTTTGACGATTTCGTCATCTATGATCACTAGTAGGGAAGTTTACAACCTTCAATATTCAGTTTCCACATTTCACTTGTTTATGTATAATAGTTCCAAAAATAAGAGGGGGGGAGGGGACTTTTGAGAAGCACTGTATACACAAAAATATTCCCTTCTCAGTAATCAACATATTCAGTGCGTTCATAAAATGTGTAAACGCTCGATTATCTAACGAGTTAATTATTTTCGGAGATAAAGCTCGGACATATCGATTTTCAACTTTAGTTTTCTACTTTTTTTAACAAAACAATAATTTTTACCCCCACTACCTTACAAGATATGACCTCATCGATAATTTTTTTGAATGGAAAGGGTTTATTTTTACATCAAAAATTAAAAGCCCATATTTTTCTGAGCTCAACCATACCACATAAGTTATATGTAACATTTGAAGTTACAGTATACCGAGTCTCAGGGAAACAGGTGCTCATATTTCTTAGTATTTATTTCATCATATATGTTGCAATGAATACCTGAAAATCACTCGGTAGTTAGTTCGAGCATATTTCCAAGCCTCAAGTAGGCTATGAAAACATCTGAAAGCCCTAAGCAACCAGACAATAAGTTCTTAGTTACCATTGCATATGTCATTATTGAATGATTTGTTTTGTAGCATATCGATTTATAAGTCTTCAATATCTTTCTGGAAAATATTACCCTAAAATAAATCATTTGAAATTACGATATAGGTACTGTCAGAAAAACAGCAAATAGAAGTTTTGACGATCTTAGGTACGGCGATCGTAAAAGTATGCGACATCATTAATGGAAAAACTTTCCTGATCGAGAACCAATAAGCAGATCGACATTAAGCAAAATATTGAAAAAATTTAATGGAATTGGCAATGTTGAGAATGAGCCTGAGAGTGGCAGACCTACCGTTACCGATGACACTCAATTGAATGTATTATTTGGAATTGAAAAAAATCCTCATTGTTCAATTATAACTTTATCTGACAACAATGAGATCTGTCGTGATGGTGAGCAGAAAATTCTACGAAAAGCCAAATTACATCCATATAAAATCAAACTTATACATGAACTTAAGGTGGTTGTCGGGCTACAAACACTATCAAAAATTAGTCTCGATTGTAGCGCGATGCAATACATGTTCAAGCGCTGAATTAGAGGGATATTTTTCAACGGACTGTACGCTGAGAAACATAATTACCATGCGTGCTACAGCAAATAAGCCATGACTGGACTGTTGGCAACGTCGCAATCCAACGATCGCTCACATTTAGTTGTTCAAGATACTCTTATGAACAAGCAGTCAAAGCTATGGATCGAATTCGCGCAAAAACTGGTGTGTGTGCGTGCTTTTATGTGATAGAATCTATACGTATTGAGTTTTTTTTGTGTGTTGTTACTGTTATGAGTAATCATGTTTTTTTCTTATATCATCGCATTTTATAATCTTGATTGTATTGACATGTTCTACACCTGAAAAGGTATATCTAAAGGAATTACTAAACGATCTATCTATCTATCTATTTTAAATTGATATAATGTTGCTGCTGCGAATACAGTTCTTATTATTATTATACATGATGTAATTCTAGAAGGAAATTTTGAAAAATATATTGTAAGAAAGCGATTAAGTATAGGTCGAGTCGAATTAGATATACAGTGCTCGTCTAAAGTCCGTTCCCCCCTACTAATTTTTGAACCACCTGGTATATCGCAACGAAATTTGGAGGGCTTGAATAGGAGATAAAGACCTACTTTTTTATGGAAAAATCACAGCTAAAAGTTTTAAAATGGCAGCTAAGCGCCATCCTCAATAATTTTTTCAAATACAATATATTATTCCATTTTCGAAATCTGCTCATAATTCTCAACAGTTTTCTCGTATACACTTTACTCCTAAATTCAATTGTTTTCGAAATATTAACGTTTGAAAAGTGACATTTTGGTCATTTCAAACCCAACCAAAAACACTAATGTTGCTTTCAATCAAGTTTGCATTGGAAAAAATCGTTGTCGCGGTAAATTTGAAGCAGTTTTGATATTTGGAGAAACTGGAAGAAATTATCATCTAGCAGTCCGTATGTTCAATGATAGATTTCCCAAGAATCCTATTTCGAGGTCATATTTTAAATAAGCTCTAAGCAACTGGTACGCTGAAAGAAGCTCCAAGAACAGGAAGACCGCCACTTTCAGAAGAAAAAAAGGTATAAATTGTTGCTGAAATGGTAATCAATCCGACTCAGTCGACGTCTGCAGTTGCTGAATCCTGTGGAGTAAGTTCAAAAAGTGTCCAAAAAGTCCTAAAAAAATAAAAGTTTCATCCTTATGAAATGAAAATCCTGCATGCTCTTACGGAGGATGATCCAGACCGGAGGTTTGAATTTTCTGAGTGGTTAACAAGAACAATTGAAGGAGAACGGGGCTTCCTAAAACGTGTATGTTTCGCAGACGAATGCACGTTTCATCTTAATGGAAAAGTCAACAAACAGAATGTACGATACTGGAGCAATACTCAATACAATAATCCGCATATTTTTAGAGAGGGACATACCCAGTTTCCTGAAAAGGGTAAATGTTTGGGCGGGGATTTTGGGCAATAGCGTTGTTGGACTGATTTTCATCAGAGGCAATCTTACAGGAGTTCCTCACAGCAATCTTTTAGTAACTGAAACTGAACCTCGAATAAGACAAATTGTATTTAACAATCAGGAAGAGTTTGAAAATCGTGGAATCATATTTCAGCAGGATGGGGCACCTCCCCATTTCGATCGCATGGCTAGAGAGTTCCTCGATACAAACTTTCCTGGGCGATGGATAGGTCGTAGGGGAACTACAGAATGGCCACCAAGATCTCCGGATCTTACACCTCTAGATTCCTTCCTTTGGAGGTATCTGAAGTCAAAAATCTACGCTACTGAATGCCAAACAATAGAAGAGTTGGAACGCTGAAAAATAGATACATGTGAAGAAAAAGATGAACAGACTTTCATCAACGTGAGAGAAGCTATTTATAATAGGGCACTTTATTGTCAAGATTTGGGAGGGAGCCACATTGAACACTTGACGAAATAATTGTTGGGGTTGAATAAAAGTGTTATTCAAATATAAATTATAATTTTTTAGGTAACTAATTTGTTTTGATTGTGAATTTACAGAACAGATTCGTAGGCTTCGAAATTTCACAGTAAGCGGTACTGTTTATCCTTAATAAACTCTCTTTACGCCTCTTATTAGTCGAATTCATCAAGAGATTTAATTACAAATTAATAACAACGTTTAGTTAGCAAAATGTTTTACCGGTGGTGACCAAAATCCATACTTCATTTTAAACCGGAATGTCACTTTTCAAACGTTAATATTTCGGAAACAATTGAATTCAGGAGTGAAGTGTATTGGAGAAAACTGCTGAGAACTATGAGCAGATTTCGAAAATGGAATACTATACGGGGTGATCTATTTAAAAAAAAAAATTGAAGATGGCGCTTAGCTGCCATTTTAAAACTTTTAGCTGAAAAAGTAGGTTTTTATCTCCTGTTTAAGCCCTCCAAATTTCCTTGCGATATACCAGGTGGTTCAAAAATTAGTAGGGGGGGAACGGACTTCAGACGAGCACTATAGAGAATGCAGCGATACACGTTTTGGAACTTGTCAACCCTGTTAACTGAAGGAAATAATGAATTTATTATAATGTTAGTATTATAGAGATTTATTAACAGCTATGCTTACGAAGCGAGCTGTTAACACCTGTTCACAAAAATCCACACTTACATTATCTATAACACATTCGGCGCTCGAAAGTTCGATAATTAAACGCGCCACTGAATATAAATGGTCCAATCAGTGCGTCCCCTTTTCGGTCCACAATGACCCAGTTCCACACGGGATCTATTGATTAATTAGTCTCCGAGAGCTGGGACACATAACAAAGAACATCGGGACGTGATATATTCCGACGAACAGTTGTGGAGAAACGGGCTATTTTAAATGAATTACCAGCGGAATGATTAATTATTCCGATTCGAGAGCTACTTCATCCATCAACAATTCAGATAACAAGATGATGAAGAAGAAAAAATTTGGTTGTCCAGCATTCCGACATGATTACTTACTGATTCAGTAGTGTGTGGGTCTAGGGTGGCACATTTTGACCGATTGGAAATATGTTCGTTTTTTGTAATTGAGAAGCACTCTTGAAATTTTAGATAGATCGAATATTCTTATGAGATCGCACAAGAATTTTCAAAATTTCGAAAATGGTAAAATTTCGATTTTTTTTTGTTACAATTTTTGTCTCTCATGGCGGCAATTATTTGTACATATAAATAAATGACATCCTGAAAATTTTAGCTCAAAGAATAAGTTTTTAAAGGTCGCCCCAGAATTTTAGGGAGTACTATAGATTAGACCCAACAAACATTTTAAGTAAAATTTACGTCATTTTGACCTATAAATAGGTTTGCGCCCAAATTAGCGGAGGTAATTCTTATTATTACCTTAAATTTACCAATATGGGAAGTAATTCAGAAGTCGAAAATTGGGCAATCAAGACATTTTGCCTAATAAGCGTAAAATTGCCTTCAGAATAGTAAAAATTTGGTAATTTCCACCTATTTTAGGTTATAAACACTATATTAAAACAAACAGTAGAAGGTTAGAAGAAGATAATAAATGTTTACTGCATATTGTGTATCTTAACCTACATGTTTATTCGTAAAAGCTTTGGAGATGGACATGGCGTATGAAAAAAGAACACTCCGGAAACGTACAGCAGAGAATGATGTATGCAAGTGATGGTCCCGCATTCACATCTAGTTCTGATTTTATTTGCGATACAAACTTTTCTGAGATAATGTTGAATTTTTCTTATGTAAAACAAGTTGGCCCCTTCAAAATATCAAATTTGTATGGAAAAAATTCATAAAATTAAGTGTACTTCCTCAACTTTTTTCATCAAACACTGCAGAAACTAATTTCATAGATGAAGTATGAATATACATATCATATACACCAATTTTTTGACTATCTATCATTAAAATATAGTCGATTCAAGAAAATTATGGATCATTTTTGCAATGGCGAAAACGCTTCAAGCCAAAAAATATGGCGTCTATCCCATATGGGAACTTAAAGTCGCATTTTTCTAAAATTTCAACTCTTAGAACACATAGGCTTTATGCAAAGTCGAAAGTAACCTTTATTCCTGACTTTGAAGTCCAGTTTCTTTATTTCGGGATTTCAGACCCTTTCACATTGTGGTCACGTGATGAAATACAAATTTGTTATGGGATGTTTTTTCATGCGATATGTCTACACGTTCGGTTCTCTGGTTGGATTGGAATCGTGAATAATAAATTTATATTGTTGTTATTCGATATTCTGAACAAAAACACTAAAATGATCAGTTAAATTCGTAATACGGAGGAAACATAAACATTATTTTTTACTTTCTGTTGAAGGTGAAACCAAGTTTCTCTGTCTAGCCTATACCTAGTTACTCAAAGAGAACGATATTAACTACAAAACCCCGTAATAAGTAATAATTCTGAAATTGAAGTTCTGGAATTCAACATCAAATATCAGTGGTATTGAAAATAGTTCGGATTATATTTTCATTCTGGCAGCTAATCGATAGTAGTTGGTGGTATACTTGTATGGTTTATTGATTCCATTCGAATTTCTACCTGGCATTTTATAGATTATTTGTGGAAAGTAAATTGTATCATGTCATGCTCATCCGAAACGGTTCGGATAATGGACCAAATTACTTTGAGGAATTCATTTCTGGTACCTTTGACTTCGTTGTAGACATTTAGTCTTATTAGACAACTTAATTGGTGCCAAAATAGGTAATGTAGAGTGTATAGTAGACCTGTTTACCGACTTGTTTATTCCCTGACTATATGAACATACATGAGGTTATAATTAGGTTTATATTTACAAGGAAGTATTCCCTGAAAGTTCAAGTATTTTGAACACATTTTGCTGTGGTCACCTTTTGGTGAAATTTAATCTGATAGATAACTATATTGACCCATGAGGCTGTGAAGGTATATTTGAAGTTCAGAACAAGTAATTTCATACTATGCACTACGCCTATTAAGTTTATGGTTTTTGAAGGAGATCCGGTGGTCTCAGTTACGGTTTTTATAACTCGAATTATAACTTAGGAGTTAGTTAGTAGTCGCAGGTAGAATATTTGGTCAGAAATAGGTAAATTCGGACTTCTTCAAGCCATTTTACCCCTCTGCTTGGTATAATTTTTCTATAATGTTATTATCATTACATATAAGTGAAGGTTGAGGACAGAGTCCTAAGTAAGCCTAAAAAAAACTAAAGAGATCAACAAGATTATACAATGCATGTAAAAGAAGTTAGTTGGGGACGTTTTTGAGTGACATTTGAATATCAATTTTGAGGCTGTATTTTTCTCTACAGTCCATTATTATAATTATAATCCAATATAAACCACGAAATACATAAAAATACCAATGAATATATTGTTACTAGCATACCTAATTAATATGGATAATGTTACGAAACTGGACCAGTTTTTATTAAAATATACTCGATAAATTCAATGTCTGTTCATTACACTTCGGAAACACAATACAACAATGCACTCCGACAATAAAATACTCAATCACAGTTAACCATTAAAATATACCGCGTACCGCATTGCACCAAAAACTCATCTTGAATTCGCTAATATGAATTACTACTTCTTTCAATAAATGACAACTCCTTCGGCGGGACACCCGATCTTATATATCCTCGTCCTTGGCATCCAGAATATTCGAGCGGTTCGTAGAAACATCGACATCATTCGATGGGAAAAGCCCAGCTGGATATCGACCAGTCGGTCGTCATATTTCTGGAATTTCGCTCGAATAAAAAACCGTCACATCGTCTGCCCTGTGCGAGATAAACATCGCAGGAGCACAATGTACTCATTTTCGTAACAATAATTTAACCAAAAAATATATATTTTCATTCAAAAAAAAAAACTTATTTTACATTTGTTATGAACACTTTTTCATATTGTCTACAATTGTAATTACACAATTCGAAATACATAACAGAAATTTCTATTTTATTTTATTACAGTTCAATATTTCAAATTGAATTACTAATCAGAGGAGATATTTTAACTGATCAATGAGTAAACAATTTTTTTATTATTTTTTTATTATCTCCATTAATTAAGTGTGCTAGTAACAATATATTCATTGGTATTTTTAAGTATCTCGTGGTTTATATTTGTTCATAATTATGTTAATGGTTGTAGAAAAAAAATAGAGCCTTAAAATTCATATTTCTTCAATCAAGATTCAAAATTCTTGAGCGACCTTTGAAACTTTGGTCTAAAATTTCCAGGATGTATTTTTTTTTATATGTACAAACAATTGCCGCTATGAGAAAAATAAAATTAAAGCAAAAAAACAAACTAATTTGGCCATTTAAAAATTCTTGAGCGACCCCTTAAAAATATTCGATCCATCTAAAATTTCAAGAGGGCTCCTCAATTACAAAAAACTAACATATTTCATAATAAAAACAATGGTTTTCTTCTGAAAGATGATTGGAATATGTTGAATTTGTTTTATTTTTAACCGACGAAAAAAGGAGGAAGTTCTCTAGTCGACGCGTGTATTTTTTTTTATACAGAATATAATTGTTTATGGAAAAATCTATAACATAGAGGAGGATTCAATAATTGTCCATAGTGGAACAAAAACGAGTTCATATTGAGAAGACATCAGTTCCTAACCCGCCATTCGAAAACAGAAATAGTTTGATGCTTGGAAACAAATATTTCCAACGATCACACTCAATTATGATTTGTAGAGAAAGCGCACGAATTTTCCTCCAACCCGGGATCTCAGCTTTCATCATTTTTCCAGATGGACGAGTTATTGGAAATGAATGTTGCGAGTTCCGTGGCAATTCCAAGCGTTGGACCAACACATTTGATTGATGTTTAATTTCCAACTGTTTGTTGGAATATCGGAACGCTTTAGTGCACACGAAATAATGATTTATTAAATCGCCAATAGCCCTGTTTGTGTTCGAATTCATGCCATGTACTAATTGCAAAACCATATATGGAACAGCTACATCGCTTTGACGTCATACATATTGTGGATGACACACCCTTCATGATACATACATAATGGAAGTGTACTCGATTTTGAAAATATAATAAGACTCATGATGTTTACTGACAACATTTTTGTCATGAGAAAATACAGACGACAGGAGCGAATAAACTTCGATTGAAAGGAACATACATGGTGAACAAAAATTATGAATTATCATTAATGGTAATTTTTATTCGTGTATACATCCTAGAAAAAAGAAAGAACAAAGTTGTTGTAGTCTACCAATATTGGTATGAAAATGAAAGATTTTTTTAATCTTTCAACAGCCGTTTTTTTGAAACTATTGAACCGATTCGACCCATCTTCGAACTCATCACAGGCATTGATGGAAAATATTTTTGTGCCGAATTTCGTTCCATTCGATTGAAAAAAGTGACCTCCACTTTGTTGACAAATAATATATATATATATATATATATATATATATATATATATATATATATATATATATATTTATATGTATATTGTTATGATATGGTATATATGTCAAATAAAAAAGTAAAAAATATTTTTAATCAAAAATGGACCGACAGAAAATGGAATTGAAAAGCAAAAAATAAAATAAACCTTTCTAGTCTTAATAACTAAGCTCCTAAACTAATTTTGAGTCGGCGCCAAACAAACAAGCAAATGAATTATGTAAAGCGTAAAATGATGGCATCGAGATGCGCGGTGACATTTTGATAATTTTTTTGAAGCAATTCAAATATCTTCGTTTGTTTGGCGCCGACTCGAAATTAGTTAGTTACATTAGTTTAGGAGCTCAGTTATTAACAAAAAGGTTTATTTTATTTTTTGTTTTTAGTTCCATTTTTCGTCGATTTAATTTTTTGTTGAAAAGTTTTTATTTATAAATTTTTTGTGCCTGAAATCTACTAATTACTATTTATTAAATTTTTGATTACTACCTAAATACTTACTCACCCACCTTACTTCAACTATTAACAGTTGCATAATATGATAATCTACTTTAATCATTTATGTTATGTGATATAAATTAGTTTTGTTAATTCTGGTTAGTTTATTTCTCCACTTTGTATATAATTCTATCCTTTCAGAGAATGTAATTATTGTGACGGATGTAGGAGAACAAAAATAATGACAATAGCAATCTGTCAATGCCAACTACATATATCTATAAGATAAAAAAAAACGATAGCTGTAGAGAAGCTTTTATTAGGAGCAAAATTTTAACTTTGATAAATCTCTATACATATGAAGCAGTGGTATTTGTAACAGAAAATGAATCAGAACTGCTCAGTAACTGTGGAAAGGATCACGTATACAACACAAGAACAAAGAATGATCTTAGGAACGAGAAATACAACTATTCATACATACAGAGAAATGTCAAATATAGCGTTATAAACATTTACGATAAATTTCCACTCACTCTAAGAAATCTTCCAGTTTCAACAATGAAATGTCATTCGAAGAACTACCTCGTAGAGAAACCTTATCATAGCTTGCAGGAATTCTTAAATGATAGTATGCTAACTATATGAATGTTATTTATATATGTTCGATTTTATGTTTTTGTTTTTGTGTTGAAACTACGTGTGTGATAATAACTTCGGAGTACACCCCATCCAATGAAAAAAGAACCATCAAAATCGGACTACTCTGTAAATAGTTATGCGTGGTTATACACAAAAACAAATACGCGTCGACTAGAGAACCTCCTCCTTTTTTATTTCATCGGTTGAAAATAGGGCACAACGATATTCAAAAACTGCGTAAATACCTGATATGATTGTTTCTATAATTTTTTTCTGTACGATTTGCATCTTGAAAACCTTTGCCCATATTCTAGTCGACGCAGTTGATTCAAGATGGTGGCATTAGAGTTTTTCTATTATCATCATTATGTTTGATCGGTTCATTCAATTGGAACAATCTATAAAAATATACAAATCCAAATTTAGAAATAATTATTCATAATTCAACTAAACATTATATTTATATGCAAGAAACATCCTGAATACAAATTCAGAACCAAAAGGAAACATGACAGGCAAATGTCATATTATTTTTCTTCTAAATGATCAAAATAATGAAATTTGAGCATAGGAGAATGGAATATGTCAACTTTGAAGAAATATTTAAATATTAATGTGTGTAGAAACCAAATTTGTAAATAACATAAGTATAATAGGTAAAAAGTTGAAAAATGTGTTTTAAAAAAGGTGCTAATCGTGAAAATTGATGAAAGATAACAGAAAGTGATGGTTACCAATGAGAAAGAAAATTTCTATGATCCATTTTAAAGGAAAAATGCTCATAACTGAGGCATTTGAGAGACAATCATGCGTACAATCAACTTTGTAACAAATCAGGAGCAAAATCTACTAAGAAACCACTTACCAAGAATTGGAGGTTAGAGTCCCAACTTTTCACTTCACTAGCAGGAAGGAGGCCGAAATTTGCAAGACATCCATTTCAAACTAACCACAGAACATTCCTGGATTCGAGTGTAAGAAATACTCATAACAGGTATTTTATCTTCATAAACTCAATCAAGCGGTAATATTCATCAAACTAACACATTCTCGTTTTGATTACAAAAAACACATTATTTTTAGTGGAAATATTCTTCTTCTGTTTATCAAAAAGACTGATAATAACCTATAAATATTGATTTTGGAATATTTCTATTATTTCGCATGAGCAAGCAAATTAAAAGTTTTTAATTTCGGTTGATTGAAAATTATCACTAGAATGAGATAGATATCGCAGGCATAGGTTGTTCTAAGTAATATTTTAATAAAAAAACTACTATCATATTATTTTTGGGCTCATCATTTATTATTTGATCATTTTACAATCAATCTTTCTAACATAAACAGTATATTGACATCACTAAAACAACTAGATGGCGCTGCTGCAATCCTCCTGAGATTGAGAAAATCATCTCTACATAGGCGTACTGACAGCTAAAAAAAGGTGAAAATAAAAGCAGAGGTAAAGTGTACAGGAAAAAAGACTAACAAGCATCATAGCCGGAGTTTTCTTTCGTTATGATTAGTATATGTCACAAAAATTCAAATTAATGAAAAAAAAAATTACTAACAATCGTATATAACATAACGATGTATATATATATATATATATATATATTATTATATATATATAATATAATATATAATATATATATATATATATATATATATATATATATATATATATATATATATATATATATATATATATTTGGTTTTGGTTCTGGTGACTATGATCGGATATATATATATAAATTTATAAACTGTGTGTCCTTTTTAAATATATATATATATATATATATATATATATATATATATATATATATATATATATATATATATATATATATATATATATATATATATATATATATATATATATATATATATATATATTTGGATTTTGGGTTCTGGTTCTGGTGACTATGATCGGATATATAAGTATAAATTTCATCAAACTGTGTTGTCCATTTATTATCCCGTATATTACACATATTGTGAATTTTTGCATAACCGAAAATGTCATCCCGGAGGTATGGAAAAAAGCAGTTGTCAAAGTTCTACCTAAAAAACAAGATCCAACTGAGTTCAAAGACTTACGTCCAATAAGTATTCTACCTGCCTTGTCAAAAATCTTGGAAAAAACTTTAGAATCTCAAATTAAGAATTATTTATATATACATTCACTATTACCTTCAATACAGTCAGGTTTTCGTAAAGGTTACAGTTGTACTACTGCTTTAATTCATGTTATTGATGATATTTTCAAAGCTACTGATTCGGGTTATTCAACAGTGCTGGTTATGCTAGATTTTAGTCGCGCTTTTGATACGATAAATTACGATTTAATGATTTGTATTTTGGAATATATGGGTTTCTCTAATGATGCTTGTTCTTTAATAGAGAACTACCTTAAACTTAGGCAACAGCAAGTTTTCATGAATGGTATTAGTTCAGATTATCTCGTATTAGGATCTGGTGTACCTCAAGGGTCGATCCTTGGGCCACTACTATTTTCTATATATGCTTCTCGTCTCTTAAAAAAATTCAGGACTGAAAGTTCATTTATTAGGCAGGCTGATGTGGATAACGCTTGTGTCGTTATCAATAAAAATCTAGAGGAATTTATCAGTTATGCAACTGAACACTGCCTACTTATAAACACAACAAAATCTAAAATCATGCTGTTTGGCACTAAGCAAAACAGAAAACATTTATTGAATTTAGTAAATATTACTATTGGTAATGAAGAATTAGAGGTGGTAAGTGAAGCAAAAAATTTAGGAGTTATATTAGACTCTGAACTGAGATTTGAAAGGCATATAAATAGGTTGTTACAACGTGCGTATTGTAATATTAAAATGATATACGGCAATCGACACCTTTTTCCTATTCATGTTAAAAAATATCTCTGTGAAACACTTGTGCTATCATTATTCAATTACGCAGATGCTCTGTACGGACCTAATCTAACGCACCTATATAAAAATAAGATTCAGAAAGTTCAAAACTCATGCTTACGTATGATTTTTGGTATAAGAAGACGACAACGAGTATCTCATAAATTGAAGGAGATTGGATGGTTAAATATGGAGAATAGAAGAAAGGTTCATTTTATTACCTTATGCCATAAAATAATTATTGATAAGAAACCTTCCTATCTACACCGCAAAATTACGTATCGTTCAGATGTCCATAATGTAAATATTAGAAAAAGAGGTTTACTCACTATATCTCACTTCACGACTGAGCTTTTCAGACGTTCGTTTACATACCAAATTTACTCTCAATACAATGCCATTCCATCCGAGTTTAAGATTTATAATATTTCAAAATTCAAAAGAAGCCTCAAAAAATATATATTGGACAATCAAATTTAGCATAAACGTAAAATATCTACCTGCTCATTTCTTACTTAAAAAAGTAAACTCGTAAGTTTGTTTCTCGCCTTGTATATCATCTATTATAGATTGTCTCGCTTTGTTGATCTTCTCTTATGTCATCAACTATAAAATGTTTAATGCTTATTTATATCTAATTTGTATCTAATATTGTACCTACAATGATACACTCATATTTTCATTTTCATTGAATTTTTCTTTTTTTTTTTTTTTTTTTGCAAATAGTGATTAATTTTTTAATTCTTTTTTTCAGCTACTAACTATGAATTACACAAGATTTGTTAGGGTTGAGTGGAAGAATATTTTTTGTTGTGCAGCAATGTACAACTGAAAATAAACTCCGCCTTTTATTTTCAAATGTATTTGAGTTTAAGGAAATTATTTGTTGTTGTGCTTTATTGAAAATAATAAAGACGTTTATTATTATTATTATTATATCAAAAGAAAGTCTTGTTGTAATGACGGCACCAATAGGTAGTATTTCTATTGATATCTACCTAAAAATGAGATCAGAATCAATGATGCTGTATTAAACGATCTATAGTTTGACAATATTAGTATAAAAATGAAAGATTGATAATTTATTTCAATCTTTCGACAGTGGCCATTTCAATCCAATTCAACCGGTATGTGCTGGGTGTCAAATTCAGTGGAAATATTAAAAAAATGTATATGCATTACATTGGAAATTTTAGGATACATTTTGATTTGAGAGAATGATTACGGAAACGTCCTTGAAGGACGTATATTTTGTGTAATGATTAATGACTAAAAATAAAAATTATCTTTGTATATTTTCGAACACATAATAACAAATTACGATCAAGTATCAGGAAAAAATTTACTAATTTCCTCTTCTCGCACGAATAACTAGCATTGTTCACTTTTAGGTGGGAGGCAGAACATATTTCTGGAACATGAACTTTTCTCACAACTACTCATCCAACTCATACGCGAAACAAGTTTCAAACACATTCAGGTCACCACATACATGGTTTCCCACTTCATTATATACAATCTCTATACGTCCCATCTATACCAACACAAAACTCAGTTAACAAAGCCTCCATTGTGTCACAACAAGTTGTACCGTGTCGCTGTATTATGCCCAACAAAAAATATACGTTCCGCAGCAATCTTTACAAAAAAGTTCACACATTAGCCACGCCGTCCGTTATCTCCCCAAAAGTTGAACACAAAGTTGCCGCCTAACAAAGACTGCAAGAACGGCCATTAACTCTCAAATTCCTATAGTCTCTGTTCTACCGGCAGGAATGTATTGTATTTGGTGGTTTTATTGCTGCCATATATTTCAGTTGCACCCAAAGTCTGAGCTTCTGTTCCGCTCACTTGATTAATCTTCCACTCCACTTGTTGAGTCACAGGTTGTGGAATCGATAAAGTTATTTGGATGCTGCTAGTCCAGGAAAAGCTGTCTCATCATGGCGGTGGAGGTTGACTTTTAATCATCAGCCAATATTGAACCTCATCAGTCAGTTATTCGATTTTAGTTTCAACGGATGTAGATTTCATGAGGAATAATAAATGCAGATGAAAATGATCCTAGTGGTTATCTCTGGCTTCAAAATGCAGTCTATGTGTGTTTTACATATCTGCTACCAGTAAACTGTTTATGTGATTTTTCAAAAAACCGCAGCTTTGTTCTAAGTGAAGCTGGTAACATGGTACACAATGAAACAGCACAAAAAATTATGTGTCACTGTATGTTGATGTTTTTACAAGCCTTTATTTAACTTGCTTCGTTCGTATGTCATTATGTCCTTTCCGGTTCAAAATTTGTATCAATTTTTCGAACACTTGCCGACATCCAATTGAGCTGAAATTTGGCGGGTAGTTTTTGTTAGAGAAAAAAAAACTAAATGGCGGACGAGTTTTGTGATTATGGTACGATTCGATTCAAAATTGGTACGTGGGGGTTTTTGGGGACAAAAATTTTGAATTTGTTGTTGAAATAGTTAGATAGATAGATAGAGAGTTTATTGGTCCAAATGCGAGCTCATAAAGCTATAGGACAAGTCAAAACAAGGTACATGTATACATAAAGTTATTCATAAAATACAATACATAGTTGAATATAGATAAAATGAGACACACATCAACGATATCAACTCACAAAATCGATAAAAATATTATAAATATCTGAACAATTATAAATGTGAACATGTTTTAGGTAAAATGTTTGTTATAACAACAAAATAAAATAAAACATTAAAAATATTCAAAATATTCATCAAGGTTGTATGGAGTAATGCCCAATAAAAATGATTTTATTTCTGAAAATATGCGTCTGTTCTATTAATTTCAGCTCATTTGGAAGTACATTGTATAATCCCAGTCCTATCACGTTCAGTGATTTTTGAGAAATGGTGAGATGTGAGGGTGGTAAATGGAAGTAGTTTTTTTTCCTCGTATTATAATTGTGATATTGGTTGTTTGTGGGAAACGTTTTTTCATTCGCGTGAATATATGTTACGACTCCTAAGATAAAAAGTCCAGGAAGTGGTAGAATTCCAAGTTTCTTAAAAAGATCTCGACATGACGTCTGCTGGGAGACGTTTGCAAGGCAACGTATTATTCGCTTTTGTGCGATGAATACGTCTTTCGCTGCTGGGGAGCTCCCCCATATTGTAATTGCGTAGCAAATTCTTGATTGTACCTGGGCGTGATAAAATAGGAGCAAACTAGGTTTATCCAGAACGCGTTTGAGGATTCTAATTTGGTAGCATTTGGAGTGTAGAGAGCTAGTCAGATTTTTGCAATGTGATTTAAAGCTAAGATCGTTGTCGATTATGATACCTAAGAATTTGGAGGATGTACTATGTTCAAGAGGTGTGCCGCAGATGTTCAGGTCCAGGGAAGGTGGATTGGTGTTTTGCCTGGTATGAAAAGTAGTAAAACTTGTTTTTGATGTATTGAGAAACAGAGAGTTGTTGCTCAGCCAACTATGTAGGGCATCACTTGTGTTGTTTATTTTATTTTGAAGTTCTGCTGCGGATTCATCACAGAAAAGCAGGGTAGCATCATCAGCATACAAACAGGTGAAGGCTCTTGTCAGAACAGTTGGCAGTTCATTTATATAAATTATGAAGAGCATAGGTGCTAGGACGGACCCTTGGGGAACACCAATGTTATTTTGTTGTGGATTTGAGACTTGGGTTATTGTTTTGATATTGTTGGTGTGATTGATTTTTACCCGCTGGATTCTTCCTTCAAGAAAGGAACTGAACCATTCGTAAGGTTTACCTCTTATTCCATTAAGATGAAGTTTATCAACAATTTTTCGTGTACTACACTGTCGAAAGCTCGACTGAGATCGCAGAAGACAGTTGGATTTTGTCCAGATTCAATAGATTGTATAATAATTCCATAAAAAGAGTTAATAGCACTGATAGTTGAATGTCCTGTACGGAAACCATGTTGATCGGGATGGAGTGAGTTATTCACGTTTAAAAAGTTAAAGAGTTGAGAAAGCATGAAATATTCGAAAATTTTCGAAATAAAATAAATTAAGATGGCGGCTCCAAGATGGTGGACAAGTTTTGTGATAATGGTCTGATTCGATTCAAAATTGGTATATGTGTGTTTTCGGGGTCGGGGATTGAGAATGTTTCTTCAAAAAAATCGAGATGGCGGCTCCAAAATGGCGGAGGAATTTTGTGATTTTGGTCCGATTCTATTCCAAATTTGTATGTAGGTTTTCTGAGTTGGATATTATGAATTTCTTGTCAAAATTTACGAAATTGAAATGGCGGCTCATGAAATTTTTGTTTGAGACATAAACAAAATGGCGCTCCAAGATGGCGGACGAGATTTAGGTTTATGGTTCGATTCGATTTATGATTGGTACGTGGGGGTTTTCATGGTCGAAGATTATGAATTTTCCTTCAAAATTCATAAAATTAAAATGGCGGCTCCAAGATGGCCCATGATATCTGTGTTGATGGTCCGATTCTATTCAAAATTGTTATGTGGGGGTTTTCGGGATCGGAAATTATGGATTTTACATCGAAATCACGAACTCAAGATGATGGACGAGTTTTGTGATTATGGCCCGATTCGATTGAAAATTGGTGTGTCGGGGTTTTTTGGGTCGGAGATTATTGATTTTCACTTAAAATTCATAAATTGAAGATGGCAACTCCAAGATGGCAGAAGAGTTAAGTAGATATGCTAGGCGGGTTCTGGCGCAACCCCTATTTTGGGGTGGGTTTTGGCGAGTGAGTGAGGGGGTGGTTTTCGGGTGGGGGTAGGGATGATGGCGGTCATGGGCGGTTCGTTGTGGGAGGGGTTTGTGAAAAAGATGGCGGTGAGAGGGTGGGGATGGTTGTATGTGGGGGAGGGGTGGGGGATGAGTGGCCTGTGATTGGTCGGAATGGTGGCAGCCATGTTGTGTATGGGAGTGTGTGATTGAGAGTGGGAGGTGGGGAGAGCTGTGATAGGTCGTGGGCGTGGTGATAGCCGCCGGCCGTTATCCAATGGCCGCAGCCATATTGGGGGGTGTCAACCAATATCCGTCAACGGCATTGGTCGGACGGAAGTGTCACGTGATCAGTGAATGGCGGCGGCCATTTTGGAAAGTGGGAGGAGCCAGCGATGATGCGGTCATGACTCAACCGAC